>JAQGAK010002417.1:0-20522 GCA_034696945.1 Lipothrix lubbocki
GAAGATGGACCAGCGGAAGATGGTGCTCCATACGATGAAGACGGACCGGCAGAAGATGGTGCTCCGTAGGACGAAGATGGACCGGCAGAAGATGGTGCTCCGTAGGATGAAGATGGGCCAGCGGAAGATGGCGCTCCGTAGGATGACGATGGACCAGCGGAAGATGGTGCTCCGTAGGATGACGATGGACCAGCGGAAGATGGTGCTCCGTAGGATGACGATGGAGCAGCAGCTGATGATGAGGCATATCCAGAGGATGGTCCTGACGAAGGCCTCTGATTTACTGGTGCTCCGTAAGAAGCAGATGGACCCTGTGATGATGGCGCTCCATAGGATGAAGACGGACCAAAGGATGACGGTGCACCATAGGATGAAGATGGACCTTGAGATGACGGGGCTCCGTAAGAGGAAGATGGACCAGCTGATGATGGCGCTCCATATGATGATGATGGTCTGGAAATCGACGGCGCACCGTAGGAAGAAGATGGGCCTGATGACCAAGATGCTCCAAATGAAGAAGATGGACCAAATGATGATGGTGCTCCATACGATGATGACGACACGGGCCTGGAAGGTGCCCCATATGATGATGTTGGACGCTTGGATGAAGGGGCGCCGTAAGCGGAAGATGGACCTGACGACGATGGTGCTCCATATGAAGAGGATGGACGTGAGAATGACGGCGCTCCATATGAAGAAGATGGTCGTGAAATGGACGGTGTACCGTAGGAGGAAGATGGACCTGACGACGAGGGCGCTCCGTAGGAGGACGATACATCAAATGATAACGGTGCTCCGTTGGACATAATTGGACCAGCTGATGATGGAGCTCCATATGATGAGGATGGTCTGGAAGGTGCGCCATAGGAAGAAGAGGGACCAGCTGATGATGGTGCTCCGTATGATGAGGATGGTCGGGAAATAGACGGCGTACCGTAGGAAGAAGATGGACCTGATGACCATGACGCTCCGAATGAAGATGAGCCTACAGATGATGGAGCTCCGTAGGAAGACGATGGACGTGAAGATACTGACCCTGAAGGTGCTCCATAAGAGGATGATGGACCAAATGATGATGGTCCAGCTGATGATGGAGCTCCGTACGAAGACGATGGACCTGAAGAGACGGGTCCTGAAGGTGCTCCATAAGATGAAGATGGACCAAATGACGATGGTCCGGCTGATGAAGGTGCTCCGTAAGATGAGGATGGCCCAGCCGATGAAGGCGCTCCGTAGGATGACGATGGTCCAGCTGATGATGGTGCCCCATATGATGAGGATGGACCTGAAGACACGGGTCCTGAAGGTGCTCCGTAGGATGACGATGGACCAGCGGAAGATGGCGCTCCGTAAGATGAAGATGGACTGGCAGAGGATGGTGCTCCGTACGAAGACGATGGCCCAGCTGATGATGGTGCACCATATGACGAGGATGGACCTGAAGACACAGGTCCTGAAGGTGCTCCATAAGATGAAGATGGGCCTACAGCTGATGGTGCACCATAGGAAGAGGAAGGTCCCTTTGATTGTACTGGCGCTCCGTATGAAGCGGATGGTCCAAATGACGATGGTGATCCGTAAGATGCAGATGGTTGAGACTGAGCTGGTGCTCCGTAAGATTCAGAAGGTCCAGACTGAGCTGGTGCTCCATATCCTGGTGCTGGGCCTGATTGAGATGGAGATCCATAAGATGAAGACGGGGCATTTTGAGACTGAGCTGGTGCTCCATAGGATTCGGACGGTCCAGATGGTGCTGGTGCACCATAAGAATCAGCTGGTTGGGATTGAACTGGTCCACTTAATCCAGAAGATCCTCCGTAGCCTCCGCTTTGAGTTCCTGCAGGCTCAGCGGGTCTGCTATAAGATGAAGCTGGTGCAGATGTATCGTAACCAGACGGAAGTTCTGAAACATAATTGCAATTTGAGTATAAAATACATTATCACGATTATGAAGTAATGCAATTATATTATGTACAAGTTCTAGATAAAAAAAATTCGCATTATCTAACTACTGGCGGCGTACATAGACAAGGAAATTTAATTGCAAATTATGTACTGATAAAAAGCTATTTAAACTATATTTCTAAATACATACCACTTCCTGAGGATGCTGCATAACCACCCACGTTATTACTTCCTGCAAACGAAGATGATGCTCCTGCAGAATAGCCACCCGCAGCGCTTTCACTTCCTGCACTTGAAGAGTAGCCTCCGGCTCCACTATCACCTAAAGAGAAGCCTCCGGCACCACTAGTTCCTGAAGAGTAGCCTCCGGCTCCACCATCACCGGAAGAGAAGCCTCCGGCACCGCTAGCTCCTGAAGAGTAGCCTCCGGCACCACTATCACCGGAAGAGAAGCCCCCGGCACCGCTAGCTCCTGAAGAGTAGCCTCCGGCACCACTATCACCGGAAGAGAAGCCCCCGGCTCCGCTATCTCCTGACGAGTATCCTCCAGCTCCGCTATCACCTGAAGAGAAGCCTCCAGCTCCACTATTTCCTGACGAGTAGCCTCCAGCTCCACTATCACCTGAAGAGAAGCCTCCAGCTCCACTAACTCCTGAAGAGTAGCCTCCAGCTCCACCATCACCTGAAGAGAAGCCTCCAGCTCCACTATCTCCTGAAGAGTAGCCTCCAGCTCCACCATCACCTGAAGAGTAGCCTCCGGCTACTGAACCCGATGAGGAGCCGGTGCCAATATTAGAATGGGAATACGTTTCTGTGTATTCAATTGCATCATCTTGAGTAAATGGGATTACTTTCTGTTCCTGTGGTGGCGGGCCTATATAGTTTTTATACAAATTATATATCATTAAAAGATTAGTAATTCGTTCAACTGAGGGATTTCAGGATTTGCAACTTTCAATACTATCAAGGTTCAAAGAAATTGTATAGTTAATTAAATTATTTAACAATTTAGAGTTTTGCATACCGCGTTTAGGGAATCCAATGTGAAATCCTATCCGAATTAAACCCGGCGTCCCATTCACAACCGCCACACAAGCTAAGATCACTATTAATTTTAATACTAAGCCCATTCTGAATAAGTTAATATTTAAATAAATTTAATAATATTGTACTTATAACAGTTTTTATACTTGGTATTATACTTTCAAGGAATACTTGGAACTGACTAGAAAATAAATACACAGAGTTGGTATCGATACTCTTTGAATCCTATTACAAGGATTGACTATTTCTCTCTTCCCAGGATAGCTTTGCTAGCGGTTGTTGTTGTTGTTGTCGCTTCGAAGAGTCAAAAGTGAATGAAACTAAAAAAGACAGAAAAGTGAAATTTATGAACTTCATGAGTCGTGGTCGATCATCACAAGATATGTACTAGAAATGTTGTAGGGTTACCTCATCGTGAAGAGACTCTTCACTCGTATTTTCATTTTTCTTTAGGTCATTGGGCTATGTATGTTTCAAGATGGATATTCAATATTGAATGATTTGCTTATGCAGGGAGAAGTGCCCATGTGGCTTGATTGTTGTTAATATGTATCATCAAGCGTCCACTCACCCAACGATACATTCACATGTGTGAGAAAAAAAACGTTTTCCATTTTTACCATCAAAGTACCTTCAAAGCGTCGTCTTCTTATTACTTTGTGTATATTAGCGGATAGAGGAGAGATCGACACATGGCAAGTTGTAAATATTATATAATCGTGATGCACAAACAACCCTTTAAACGCCAGTAGATTAACTGTAAGTATTGTGTATGTATATATGAATGTGTGTGAGAACTTGTTCCTTTACACTTCATGACCCCCTCGTGGCCATAAAGATTGTATTACATGACCATTGTTTTTGTAACACTTGTACTTTTCTGAGGTTTCTCTCAAAAAGTGAGCATGGTGGTGCATATTCATATCGTCATCAAAATTAAATGTTATTATAACATTTTTGTTCAGATTTAATTATACATATCTGATATAAAAACGCATTTGGTCAACGTACGGATATAAATGGATGACTATATGATATGTGGATATGGTTAAAATGAACACAGTCTGTTCGGCTTGTCTGCCAGTATGGTATATGTGAAATACTTAAAATTACCGGCCGCATCTTCTTTAATTTATCACAGACGTATAGTTGTATTTACTATCTTCGAAATGCCTCTAAGATATACAGAAATGTCATAATAATAAAGGAAATGTACATGTACAGGTTCCTTTCC
Source organism: Lipothrix lubbocki (assembly GCA_034696945.1). Classification (NCBI taxonomy): domain Eukaryota; kingdom Metazoa; phylum Arthropoda; class Collembola; order Symphypleona; family Sminthuridae; genus Lipothrix; species Lipothrix lubbocki. The sequence continues at coordinate 4,184 of JAQGAK010002417.1, forward strand.
CATTCACATTTCCTATCATGGCGAAATGTGCATTACTATACCTATACATGAGCATTTCGCCATGATTACTTTATTCTTTCACCTCCGCCTACCCATTATGAACTTATTGTCTATACACGTTTCTTTGCCTGGCTTATACAGATACTTGTGCAAATAATTATGCGCATATAGAATTTGTAGGAATGATGTAACATTGTATAGAAGGGTCGATCATGGAATTAATTCCAATACCGCGTGATACTATCCTGGGTAAAGATATTGACAATAAATCAAGTTGTTGAGGGAATTGCATGAAAATAAGGAAACTTAATATGAAGACGTTTTAGGGCCACTAAAATTAAATGTTATCCGGTAGTCAATACAAATTTGGCTTGTGTGTTCCCTTTCCATTTCATTTGCTTAGTTCAGTTGATGATGTTAAATACTTTGTTGTTTAGTAACAAGATTACTTTTAACTCAGATTTCCTTTTTTTTCATCTTTTTCTATTCTATTTCACGCTCATCGTATTGCTGTGCAGCTGTTGCTTTTTGTGATTTCCTTTAGCAGTTTGAACCGGTCATTCTACTTAAATAATATGCAAGTAGGTAACTTGGCTCCGTGGATTTTCTGTGTTTTATACTTATATATTTAATTTTTGTAACAGTCGGCTTATGCTTACCTGCTTCTTGTTAGTGTTCTTGTTGTTGTTGACAATAAGCGACGTTCCACATAATTTGTATCCGCTTATATGTACATATGCAGTATCGGTATAATTGAATGAGACTGGTTATTACATATCATTATTTGCATATATGTACATGCTTCGGCTAAACTACAAGCTTTTCCAATTTTTACGATCATTATTTTATTATTTCATTAATTGATAAATGTAGTCATATATTTTTGGAAATTTCTTATCCATTCTTGAAAAATCTACTAAGTACATTTCGTTTTATGACTGCGCTTTTCTAATGAAAGTGAAGTTTCTATTTTTACATCACAAAATAACCAAAAGTTGGATAAAAAGCAACTTCAGACAAATATCTGGTTTCACGATGCAATGTCCAATGTCGCCTTCGATTTTACTTTCGAAGGTTAGGTTCACTCAAAAAGGCACAATTAATATTTTATGAACTTTTCACAAATATAGTGTTACGATTTGCATTTTAATGTAGAAAGCAACAATGCATTACTATGCAATTATAAAGTTGTTTTTGTTCTTGATTTCCTTTTCACACGCACTTTTTGCTTAACCTTTCCTCATGCACTTATTCTCACTATGGAAGCTTTCTCACACCAAATTACTCATCTGCATTACATTTTTCGATTGGAATTACACCCCCTGAACTGGTCATGAAGTGGCAATTTAATTATACCTTAATTAGACTAACGGCTTATGTGAAGTCGTAGTTGTTGAACACTGTGGAATATTAGCATTGTGGTGGTATTATCATACGTCTATTCTAACTAAATTGCAGAAAAATACAAATATAAAGTTTATTAGGTCGATAATAAAAGTGGCCTCAGCCTTTACAACCATCAAACATTGCAAAATAATCATAACGTCTTCGGTCAGATTTTTTGTTTGTTATTGTTGTTGTTGTTTTTGTTTTTAAGTAGTGATACCCTCCGCAGTGGGTTAATATGAACAGTAAAAACGCCAAGCAAGATCATAGATTAGTGAATCCATCAGAGTTTCACTCATCTCGTACGTGTGGGTGAATTCACGATGCTTAACCACAAAGATATTCACTAACGAACCAGTTTATTGTGACTGTTTTAGTTTTACAGTGGCTGTAGCTGTTACTGAAAGCATTATCAAAACCCAAAATAATGACTTCTTTAGGCAGGATTATCCTTTTTAGGCAAGATAGAAACACATATAGGAAAGTATGAACAGCTCTTCCGATTCATAAATTCTTGATTAACGTCTGAGATTCATTTTCAGTGGTATTTGGTTAATAGGAAATGGTGTGGTTATATACTACTGCTTTTAATGTTTATTACCAAAGCAACATGGTGACATAAAATTTATGACATATCTACCTAAAAACTTTCAACTTGATCTCGCCTCGGCTTCTATAGTATAGATAGTTCCTTGCAATTTTGCAGAATAATGATTTAATTTACATAATAAAGATAAACAACGTTAAGGTTTACCAGATAAACTGAAATTGCTATAAGATTATGCTCGGTTACATCATCTTGAATGTAATTTGCCGATTCGTACGTTTGTAGCGAAGGGCTCGTCTGAAGAGTTCGCTATTATTCATAGTATTATTATCTATTGCAGGTGTACATAATTATGTACGTGCATACATACGTGCATTACTACACACAACTGTCAAAAGTTATCCTATTTTGCATTTTTGAGAAAATAAGCTCATAGAAGAGTTAACATATCTTAATGGAAGCCTTAATGGAAGCATGAAATATTACTTACGCATTTGCTCCTATCAAAAAAAACATTTGGGTAATTTTCATTGTCTTCTGGTAACGCCTTACAAATGCGATTTTAACTTTAATCATTCTTTACACAAAATGTTTATATAATGTACTACAACAGCGAACAAGCTGTAGTGCCCAGATGTTAATATTATTAACGCTGCAAATTATGATGCAGTAAATGATGCAAAATCTATTTCCTATTTTTGCTCGATCGAGCTGACACAACTTACCTATTTGTATTCCAAGAAGGAACATGTTTTAATGTGGTATTTTGATGCAACTTTGATTTGGCACGAACATAATTTCCTATATGAATGAGAAAGTATTGACTTATGTACTGCATCTTATCCAAGTGTTGTTTCTGCCGTTTTCAGCCATCAAGTCCTAAATTAAGATTACCCAAACAGGTATCTACTATACTTATATGCAGTGCAAAATGCAGCAAGTATTAAAATGCAGCAAAATTTATAGAAAGTGTCCGAGCTGAACCAAATGTAATGACATTTTTAGTGCAACCAGAAGAAGAAATCCTTGTTTGAATCTATTTAATGCAAGTTATGTAGTGCGGACTAAATGCATTGTTAAATGACATTAATAATAGCCGATTAAGCAGACAAGGAAGAATCGAATATTTGTTTACATAAAGTTTCATTTTTTATTTGCATTACAGCAAACGCTGTTCCTGACAGCGAACTGAATTCATTTATGGAGTACATACATATATAGATAATCACACATACAAATGCATTGAAGATAGATTGTATCGATGTAATTACTATATGTATACGAAGTAATTAAATGTAGGTCAGGCATCTAAATGCACACTACCCGTTGTTTTGTAATTTCATCTGCAAAACTGGATTTTTAATTGATTCATTGACCTGTACTGTCATGTGTCATGTGTACAAGCTTTGGAGACATTTATTAACATTTATAAACCCAAGGATGCTGAACAACAGTAATAAAAGATTTGCATACTAACAGTCACTACTTACTGAATCTAGAAGCAAATATCTAACGATACAAAAATATTTAACTACGGACTTACATATCTACATACGTATAAACATGAAAATTGGCTTTAAGGGTGGTTGGTTTTGTTTCAACAAATTTTACAACATTTATCATATTTGTTTAACTATAACTGTATGTATGTAAATTTTGTTAATAACTATATTTGTTATCTTTGCAGTAGCGTAACCGCTACAAAAATACTTGGCTCGATTGATAGGTTGAAGTATTTTGTCTTTCGACAGGAACCTCTTACCAAAAATATTGAATGCTTTGCATTAATTGCAGGATGCTTAGATTCCATAGCCTCCTGAGGGAACATCTCGACCTTGGGATTGTGAGCTTGAAGAACTCGACGACGACGGTTTGCGATAACCTCCTGAGGAAGCATCCCGGCCTGGGGATTGTGAGCTTGAAGAACTTGACGATGAAGGTTTACGATAGCCTCCTGAGGAAGCTTCTCGGCTTTGGGACTGTGAGCTTGAAGAGCCCGACCCAGGTTTACGATAACCTCCTCGGTTTCGTGTATTTGAGGTAGGTTTCCGGAGATTTGAACTTCTGCCCGGAGCTACCGATACTCCTGAGTTACCAACGTTGTTTCTATTACGACCTGGTGAAGAGCGGTTACCGGAAACCGAACGAGAAGGAGTATCATCAGAATCGTCGTCATCTACGTCTTCTTCTGTCTCTTCTCTTGATTTAGATGAGCCACCTGATCCTCTGCTTTTACTATAGGGACGACTAGCTTTGTTGGGATATCTGGAACCACTTGAAGCAGTTTTGGAATTTCCTCGCGGTCTACTTGATCCACGATTTGCTTGTCTGCCAACCTCCTCTTCATCTTCGTCAGCCTCAGAATCTCCGTCAACGTCTTCGTTCTGGTCATCATCAATCTCTTCATCACCAGCAAGATCATCACCATCAGCGTCACCTCCTGCTGTAGCTTCAATCTGTGCTTCATCGTTTTCCAAAGCTCTCGCGAGAGCGACGATTTCTTGACGAAGAGCATGTGAGTCAGCTCGACTAACGGAATTTAAGGGAGCGGAATTCACGGACGCAGCATAGCCTTGAGAGTCCAGGGGTTGTCCCGTTCCACCAATTCTGATACCATTTGCACCATTGGTTGGAATACCATATACAGGAGGTTGATTTTGTGGTTGTTGAGGAACTCCGTAAGTAACTGATGATTGACTTCCTCCCTGTGGAGGGCCGTATCCTTGTTGGGGTCCAGTTGGACCTTGTCCTTGAATAAATGGTGGGTCGTTCAGATTGATTGGGAGTGGAGCAGGGACGCCACCTTGTCTACCAAAATTATTTGGAATATTACGTTGAGGAGCTCCGTAACCACGAGCTATATTACCTCCATCTGGGGAAGCAATAATGCTTGATAGGGTTTCCGCTAAGCTTGGTGCATTCCGTTGTCCAACAAAGTTTCTAGATGGAGCTCCGTATCCACGTTGTGGCTGCTGAATTTGAGTATTTCCATTAGAATTAACATTGCCAGCACGGATTTGATCTGAAGGAATAAACAAGGCAAGACCTGGATGTTTAGGTGCACTTACAGAATGAACATTAGGGATTGCTCCAGGAACACCATAACCGCTGCTTACACCAGGACCAGAAGATGCGGGTCCATTACCATAACCGCCAGAACTGGAGCTGCTTACTCCAGAGGGTCCGTTACCGTAACCTCCGACACCACCGCTACTTCCAACAGAAGCGGCAGGTCCGCTACCGTAGCCTCCAGCATTGGAACTGCTTGGAATAGAACTTGCAGGTGCGTTATTGTAACCTCCAGCACCTACGCTGTTGGCATTCAACCTGTTTCTCAAATTGTTCAGAAGATCGTTTACGTTGACATTTGATCCAGATCCTCCTCGACCGGAATAACCTCCTGCTGGTCCAGCATCCCTGCCATTATTTCCTCGGCTACCAGAATTTTCGCGGGAGTCGTTACCTCGTTCTCCTTCATTCTGCCCAGCTCCGCCTCGTCTGCCATTGCCGCCTCTACCACCTGCAGAACCGCCTCGAGAGCCGCTAGTTCTTTCACCAGAATCACCTCGTGGCCGACTTCCTCGACCGTCTTGTCCTCTGGCGCGACCACCTGAGGATCCAGCTCTGCCACCATCTGAACCTCTTCCACCATCTGAACCTCTTCCACCGCCTGATCCTCTTCCACGACCACCGGCATATTTACGTTTACCTCCGGATCTCCCTGGAGCTCGGTCGCTGTCAGAATCATCATCGTCACCATCTCCACCTACTCGATTGGCATTGTTTCTTTCGCGAGAATTAGGACCTCGTCGATTTCCTCCTCGTCTACCATTTCCTCTACGTCCCGGACGTCTTCCTCTTGAGGATGATCCTAGTTTATTCCGACCTCCCCCAATGGAAGAATCACTTCCTTCCTCGCCTCCGTCATCAAGATCATCTTCATCATTCAAGTCTTCCTCAGCACCTTCATCACCTTCAGCTCTGCCATCAATGGAATCATAATCTTCAGCCTCAACTTCATCAGTGTCCTCTCCTCGACCGGATCCACCGACCTGATTACCAAGGGTGTTGCGGTCCGGAAGAACAACCAGAAGATTGATTGGTGAGTGCGCCGGGGTACCTTGAACCTCTCTCAAATCAGGAACGGCTACTGGAGTTGATGCCACCTGTGGAGCACCGTAAACTGTTGCATAAGTGGGTATAGGTTGAACAGCTTGTACCGTAAATGGTGATGCTAAAAGGTGAGAACTACTGTAGCTAACAGCAACAGGAAAACGTACGACTTGAGCAGACTGAGGGGAGCCAGTTGGGGAGGTACTAAATGTTTGAAATTCCTGACCGGGTCCATATTGCGGACTTGGTTGAACTTGTCCACCAGATATCTCTGATACACCCTGTGGTGGACCGTAAGCCTGTGGTGGACCGTAGGCCATTTGTGGAGCCACTGCTCCTGGATTTATTAGTCCGGTAAATAATGACGGATGTGGGGAAACGACTACTGTCAAAAATTAATATAATAGTGCTTGTAATTTTCATACAAAAGTCAATTTACACGAATACAAGCTAAAATGGTCTTTTTATCATATGGCTTTATATAAATTGTATTTAAGCTTAATTTAAAAGTTAAATAGTAAATTAATTAGAGATTTAATTCGGATTCTAAGTAAACTCACCATGTGGTGATCTGACTAGATTGTTTACTAAACCTGTGGAAGCACAATTAAATATAGTGAAAAGGACGACAACACCCCCAAAACGATGTTGTAGCTTCATCTTGGAAGTTTAAAGGAATGAAGTTAACAGTACACAAATAAGACACGAACTGATTACTCGGACAAAATAGCTATTTCTTTATATAGTCTTCCTGAATTTCATCCATGCTACTGAATTTGACCGTTCCTCCCATTTTATTTCAGTTCAGAACTGTTTAGAGTCTAAGGGGCTCTCAACAACATTGAAATACACGTATGTAGTTCCGTCTCAGTATCCCTGTACCTACATATAATTGGTGTGTCTCCCTATGTAACCAAATCTTTTTTGCCATTACAGGTAAGTTATTGGAATTAAAAAGCAAAAGTGCAAAACGGAATCCTGTCGTGAAGTCTAATGACTGAATTTCCTTCCTTATCTCGTTTCCATTTGTTTATATGCCTGCCAGATTTTATCGTTTGTGGAGTAGTGTTGGTGACATTATACTATAATAACGGAGAAGATGCACTTACGCAGATTAGTTAACCAAAACAAGAATACTCCTTTCCTATGCGTAATTATCCAAGCAATGCAGTCACATGTGTATTACGCATTCAGATTTGAGGTGAAGTTGAATAATATAGATAAAAGCTTGTACATATAAACATTGTTGTCCTTTTAGAGTAAAAGCTCGTATCTACGGACGGAAAGTAAAACCAAGAAGGTAACCTGTAAGTACATTAATTGAATAGGATGTTGCATTCCGTTTAAATTTACGACCGAAATTTCGAATTAAGAGTCACAACTCTCGAAAAAACAAGACACAAAAAGAAATGAAAGAGAAACAATCATCGGCTCAGCAATGACATTTGTGTCAGTGAACTCACCCATGTTGGTCTATAATACTGTAGACGAGTATTTCTGATCTTTGATGATGCGCTTATGGTAAAATTCTTGTAGTATTGGAGTTTCCTTTACTATTATACTAAACTGAAACTTTTCATATACTTGATTCATTCATTCGTCTTCCTAAAGATAAGTCATTGCGAGCTATTTGTAATTTTTAGAAACCAGTCAATCATAAAATTAAGATACATACTCAGTAGTGCAATACTCATGTCATCTTTTCACTTTATAAAATTTATTTTTATTAATTCAGACGTGTTCACGTAATTGCGCCTAATTGAACACTCACATTGACACTATTCTTTACTAACCCTAGACAGCGGGATTTACCTTTTTAGATTCTCACTTTCAGATTATGATAGACCGCCTATTGAGATGCAATTTTGTATTATTTCCGGCTTTGTAACTATTTGTTATATGAATTATGATGATCGAGCAACAAGGAATATTCTGAACAGTGTCAAAATGCTTGTCTATAGTGTCTACAGTGTCAAATATAATTTCTACATTGTCATAGACAAAGTATCATATACAATGTCAAAACTTTTATATACAGATTACAGTCTTCTAACTGTAATGACTGATTACAACTTCTCAGTCTCATTAATTGATTAAATATTCAGATCGGATTAGAAATTCAGAATTATATGACCGCGCAAGTAAGTGCGTTTCTTTTCACCGTTTTACGACCAAATAATATTTTCAATTTTTATCATTTCCCAATTAAATTATTTTGCTACCTCACGATATCTCTTGTGTTTATAAACAAAGTGAGGAGATTTAAACGGCATTATTGCACAGGTGCGTAATGAAAGATCCTACAGGGGAAATAGTTAACGATGCTATAGCACACGCCAACACAAGCCTTTGTTTGTTCAATAGTTGGACACTAATTATCATGCATTTCTTGTAAATTATAGTAAAAGTGTGCGTGTGTACTTCACATATACACACAAAATGTATGTACACATCTGTAGCCATAAGCTAAACTTGGTCAACCGGTGGGTCGCTGTTGTCAGATGACAGTCACGGGGATTCGGTCACCGACACTCGTCAAACAAGTTAGGCCTCTACTGTCATAAATCCCTTTATGCCACACAGTCAGCATAATATAACAGTGCATTGTGAAACGTGAAAATGCATCGTGGCAATGAATAATATGAATATCACAATATTATACTTCCTTCATATGTTTCTCAAACTATACATTGTATGCGCCAATATTTTTTGCTTGAATGTGATTAAAAATATAATATAATAATATTCAGTGAGGAAAGATCATCATGCACTTTTTGGGGATAAAAATGTTGAAAATGTTACTCCTGATTTATCAATATTAATGGTTTATGCTTGCATGAGGTATATAAGTACATTGGGTGGTATAGAAGTATCTGTAGTAACCGTCTTGTTAACAAATCCTTATGCCACTGATTGTGAGCTTATAAAATATTGCAAACGTAGCTAGAGACTAGACACCATCACCTCACTATATAAACTATAGCTTATTATGACTCCTGCATTGTATTTCCAACTTCATTTCACCGACTGAGTTACTGCCTGACGGAAAACTGCAACTTTAAGGCAAAAATTGAATTTCGTTTCTCCTTCCTTTAAGGATTCATCATTTATGGATGTTGTAGAAAAGTATTGTTTTGAGCTCAAAGTACACCACAGTATGAGCTCATCTAGGAAATAATGCCAAATTTTATGGCCCCTTCGGTTACTTCTGTTTGTTTACTAATAGGCAGGATGGACGTGAGTGTGCTGTCAACTGTCATGTATGTCAACTTAGGTATCAACAACTTTTCATATTGAAAAATGTTTTTTGTGTTTAAATCACAAATATTTCTATTTTATACGAATACATTGTATATATATTATATAACCTAAAAACGTAAATTTAATAATAATAAATGTACTACTGCTATGAAAAATTCCTGCAGAAAAACTACAACAGTTTTGCAACAGAACTACTATATTGTAATGATCATAATAATAGTTTATATCCGCATGATCTTAGGTAATCGTGATAAGCTACAAACTAGATTATAATCTTATCATCACCAATGTGTGACATCAATAAAAGGAATTTGACTATTTAAACGATCAATTGCATGCTTTATTGTTGCAGTTTCTTCTTTTAATCGAGTTTGGCAGCAAATGTGATGTAATTAAAAATATTGTTGATGTCAGCAATTGTTCACAATCGTATAATTGCTGTGTCGGCAAATTACCCATCACAAACACACTCAAGTGTGTGTCATTTGGAAAATCTATGCTGATTTGCTATGCATGTGTCTATATGTAATTATACATACCTACACGGAATATAGTGTGGAGCTGTTGAGTGCGTAAGAGTACGTAAATCTTTAATTTATGCTCAAAATGCTGACATGACTGAAGCGAAGCGACTGGTCTATTAACTATTTACGCATTGCATACATGTCTGTACATTAATTCACAATACTTGAACATCAGTATATATTTTGTCTTACAAACTTATGCAAATTACCACAATAATAATTATTACTACAGACGCAAGTCGGACATTAGTTTATTTAGCCAAGTTGAAGTAGCTATACCCGTTTCTGCAAAAATAGCCATGATTTAAGTATTTCAGAATAATTATTTCCCCCAAATTTGTAAAAGGCAAGCATGCTATATAGTAAGTTAATGAATGGAGTAGAAGCTCCAATGAATGAAGAAAATAACATTTTACAGCCTTATCCTTCATGAAACGCATCTTTGAGATGAGATTTTATTATATGCAAACTTGTATAATAAAAAATTCGGAATCGGATGTAAACTATATGAGGTACAAAACATGTGAGATTCAATAAAATAGAAGCTATTATAGCTAAAGCTGAATTCTCTTATGATTCCACAGTAACGTGTCATTGTACTGTAATTTATTCAGTTCTCATACAGATGCTTATCACTAAATTCTATTTTCTAAAATATTGCAATGGGAACCTTTCATCCAAAGCTGCGTTGATAGCTGCATCGGGAGAAGTATTTTGTTTCACATCCTCAGCTTTCGGCCTGACATTTTTCGACAGGGAATTGAAAGAATCATATCCACCAGTTAATGCAGGATTATTTTTCACAAAAGGAATAATATGACTTAAATCAAGATTTGGTTTTGCCGTTTCAACGGAATGTCGTCGATTATTCCCATAGGATTGAACTGGTCTAGCTGGTGGTGCTATGAATTGGTTTTGGGCAACTTGAGGCAGAGCAGGCGATTCTGCAACATGCAAAGCTGGGTTGTGGTAATAATTATTGGACTGAACTGAAGTTGAAACTGGGGATGGTTGTGGCGGAATTGCCGTTTGTACATAAGGGTTTGTGTAATGATGTTGTACAGCTGGGGCGGGTCTATTTGCGGGGATTTTCGCCGGTTGTGCTTGATTGTTTTGGTAGTAATTCCTTGGCGGATTTACTCGACGCTGGGAGTTTTCGCCTTGTCGAAACGTTTCTACTTGGCGCTGGTGCTGGCCGTGGTTATTAAACTGTGGAGTTAATTCGTAGTAGGCTTGGGAGAGGTCTGTGCCCGAATCGGAGTATCCGCCTGATGTAAAAATTCATTGAAGGGAATTAAATACCTTGAGCAAATACCTCAAATTTAAACTTAATTTAAATAAGAAAGGTAAGAATGTTCAAAAAGGCGGAATATAAATACGTAATTAAGGTATCATTAGAATAATAATGGAGAATTACAATAATTAAGCACTAAAGTAATAAAGTATAACCTTGCGAGCCAGGATGACCAACAGCATAAGTGACGAGAACTTTGTTGCTCTGGTTGACGGTGTGAGGATTGACTCCTGCAGTGGGATTCCGTCTCTGTTCATATTCTTGTTTATTTTTATAAATGGAGAATCCGACTTGACTGTAACCTCCCGGTAAACCACTAGCAACTTCAAGAAGAAGTACCAACAAGGTTAATGAAAGCAAATAGCACCTGGACTCCATGCTTGTGGTTTTGCTCCGTTAATATAAAACGATATCTAATTTTAGTGTATCGTTTGTGGTAACTAATTTCGAGACAATTATTCCCAAAACAACCCAACCGGTAGTTGGAAATAGAATGACTCCAGAGGAAGATTGTACGGAGGAGAAAAGGAGAATCTTCGTGTGGATTGCCAGGTTGCAGGGCATAAGTATTTTTCATGTCTGGATCATCTCTACTATATACTATAGTATATGGTGATGGGGATACGAACGACAAGGGAAGGGATAGTTGTAATCCCAACGTTTTGAAGGGTTTCATTACTTTAATGTCTGTATTAACCACACGTGATATGTGTTGGAACACCTGCGTAAATAAAGAAATTAATTTACAAAACCGGTTTATTTGCTGACCAAGCGTTGACCACTGACCACAGGTTAACATTCTTTATCTTCAGGCTCACAATGGCTCATATTTCGGGTAAAAAAGGCAAAAGGTTTAGTAATTAACTAAAAGTAATCATAATTCCCAAGTATTAAGAGATGAGATGACTCTGCACTAGCGAGCATTGACTTCCAAGAAACGTTCCACAATAAAACATGCATATGGAGGATCTATGGCTCCGAGCCAAATGCGCGGCATTGTATTTTCCATGTCTAACCCTTGTTAGCTTACGTGCAAAGTGTCAAGATTGATTCTCGGGATTATGAATGATGTGACATTGTTTTCACAGATTAAGAAGATATTAGCATCTTTTCAATAGGTATACATACAAGATGGGTGCATATATCTCTCGCACAGGAAATTCTTAAATGAGGTAAGATTGTATGCAAATTTCCGCTTAAGGGGTATGTCCACATCGTAAAGAAACAAAATAAGTATCTACTATAAGCAAATTTTAAAGAAACATAATATATGTATAAGCGTCTTTACGTATAAGCAATAATCAATTTTTTTAAATCTATGAGCAAGCTTTGAGTTCATCGGATTTATGGATGATGATAAAATTCAATTAGGTATATTTATTTCTTAGTCATCATATAGCTTAAAAAATGCAAGTCCATACATCAAGTCCTATTCATTTCAAAAAATGCTTTTATAAAATTGACATGTTCTGCTTCCAATTAAGCATAAACTTCTCACACCATACAGTTTATAAATGTAAGAGAGTCATAAACTTAAACAATGATGCAGAATTATGAACCTTATATTACATAATCTATAATCCAAGAAAAGGATTATAAAAAACAAGTCAAGTCTTCTCTGCAGGATTCCTGAATGAAAAATTTACGATAGGTTAATTTTTTTGTCTAAAAAATACAATACGAAATTACCACTACAAGAAAGTTTTTCGGTTTCATTCAAATACAAGGTTATTTTTTGCTGTAAAAATACTAGTCCGTAATGCTAATAAGACTCATCTGCTTTTAAACTGTCAATTAATTTGAACTGGATTATACACAATAAGCTGAATAATTACAACTCTCAAACCCTTATAAGGTTGCTGCAATCTATTAGAAAGTATATGTATTGTTACATATCTTCCCCACACATATGTATGAAGTTTATAAAATGCGTCCAAGCAGCTAAAATTTTCAAAGCACTGAACTTGTCCACAATATTTGTAAGCGTCAATTTTCACGTCTATGACCTGCTGGACCATTAATCACTTTGCTCTGGCTTTCAATTACTCAAAGTCATTTCCTTGTGAGATGCTGCATTCTTTTAAAGTGATCTGCCAAAGTGAACTTGATTTTATCTAATATATAAGTATAGCATTAGAAATTCAAAAGAGCGAGGACATCATATGAATATTTCTTTATTATTACGTTATACAATTTGCATTTGTATTCCAATGTATTCAAAAGCGTCTCCTATAATAACAAGTGATACAAAATTACATTGTACTAATATAAGTATATGTATTGTGAGCACGATATGCATTATTATGTTGCATTTATATTTAAACATAATAATACATTTTATTGATAATACACACTTATTATAATACATGAAATTTTCATTTAAGCAGTGAATTTCAGTTCAGTCTTCTCTATAGATATACACACATATAAACTACTTAAACATTAATCGATTTTATAGTCACACATTAGTTTAGTATGTGCAGCGCTTTGATCTCATGCCCAATGAATAATTTTTAGAAGACGAAGTACTAATATACATAGTAAACGTAAGTATAAACATAAGCTATAAAGTTTAATAAAGATTAATTTGTAAGTATATTATTATTTAGCATTTATGGCACATGGCACAGCCTAAAGTATCAAAGCATAAATTGTACAGATACAGTTACACCCATTAACGTTACAGCAGCTTGTGTCGCCACCTTCCTGGAGTTTACAGTACACAGTACATATTTAGTAAAAATTACTTACGATTAAGGCATTTTTATGTTCTCTCCACAGTTTTTTTGCTATTTTCGTTTGGATTGTATACTCATACCGTAATTCTCGTAAACATCTTATCAGATTCATAACATTGAGCAATCCCTTAAAATTTATTTCACAGCCACAATCCAAGTATCCTTATAGTAAAGTTGTCTACGTTTGCAGGTTTGCACAAGAGGCTCACATCCACTAAAATACTAAATATAGTGTGTAGTGAAGAAGATAAATGTCCGTATAGTTCCATCCGTTCAAATTCACTGTCGCTGGAGCTGTTGTAGAACTGTACTTATTGAGCTGAACTATTACAAATAGTTCTTCCAATAGTAGATACACTATTGTAAATTTGTAGAATTGGGAAAAATTAAGGTTTAGCCGATATTGGCTCGTGTATTAATGGCAAACTCAGACTCCTGATCATCCTCAGAAAAAATCGGCAGAGGAGGCATTCCCAAATTCACATTTTTATCTGTAATTTTCCCGAGAAATTCATGATTAATACAACACATACACAAGCTGTTTTTAGTGATGACAGTCGTTTTAGTAATGACGTCAACCATGCTTGCAATTTACATTTTCTTGTACTATGAGACTCTCAGCTTAATTTATAAGTGCGTCAATATTAATAAATGTTTATTGTATTATAAAATGGCAATAATATTATTAGTTAGTACTATTAGTACCTGGCTTTTTCAAAGGAGCACTCTCACTTTCACCATCCAAATTAACTTTGAAGCTTCTGCTACCGGTGAAGGTTGGCGAAGGTGGCAAATCAGAGTACTCATCTTGTTGTTCAGTAGGTGGAAGTGGTAATGGCGGCCCGCTTGGAATTGAAGCCTGTGACGATTTCCTGTCGTCATTGTTTAATTCCGAGCCTAATTGTGGAGATTCGCTTGACGCTTCGAAGGTCTGTCCCTCGAAGTTGCTGGTTTCCCCAACTGTAAGTGGACTTTCCTGTACAGGGAGGGAATTGAATGATGTTGTACCGGCTGAAGGTTGACTGAAAGATTCTTCAATAATAGGTTTTCTCAGAATCCGAAGCGGTTCACTTCCATCACTTCCACTATTGTAAATCGTTTGAGTACCAGGACCGCTATTGACATTAATGGTTCCTATATTCAAATGGAAAACATGTGGCAAAGTAAAGCCAGAGTCACCATTTCTTAATGAAGAGAAAACGCTTTCTAACACCCCTCTAACGCTGTCAAATCCTGGAAAGTTTCCTCGGCTAACATTTACAGTTGTTTGTTGGGGCAAGCGATTAATTTGGACGGGTGGTCGACTCTGCTGAATTTGTGGAAAAAAGGAATCAGGTCTAGTATTTATTGGGCTTGTATTTATTGGTCTTTGTGCAGGTGGAGCTGCTGGAGGTA
Organism: Lipothrix lubbocki; assembly: GCA_034696945.1. Classification (NCBI taxonomy): domain Eukaryota; kingdom Metazoa; phylum Arthropoda; class Collembola; order Symphypleona; family Sminthuridae; genus Lipothrix; species Lipothrix lubbocki. The sequence continues at coordinate 19,442 of JAQGAK010002417.1, forward strand.
TGTTCGGTCTTGCTGGAGCAAAAGTTTGCACGTTATTATTCAATCTTGGGAACTCTGTTGAAGGTACTACCGGTCTAATTGGAGCAGGTACGAAAGACGTAGGAACTGCGGGAGGAAATGTAGGACGAGCTGCTGTGAAAGATTGAGTAGTAGTTGTAGGTGGTCGGTTCGTTGTTGATGTAGTTGTTGTCGTTGTACTTGTTGAAATCACCACTGGAAATTGTGCGGGTGGGGAAGAATCATCATCGTCCTCCTCCGCTGAAATTGGAACGGGTGCCAAGTCGTCAAAATTATCCTCGTCATTGGATTGCACATTGGGCACGGGTAGAGGAGGGCCGGATTGTACAGGAGCAACTGGACGTGCAGTAGTAGATGTCTCGAAAGGTCTTGATGTTGTACTAGTTGTAGGATCTCGTACGATGCTTCCCGGGGACGGGACAATTTCCTCATCGTCTTCGTCACCTCCAGGCGGCAACGGTGGCAAATCACCTGCAATATCTTCTGTTGCTGCTGCCGCAGTAACTGGTCTGGGTGTAGTCACGGAAGGAGCGGAGGTTACAGGCGCTTTGGTAGACGATATTGGTGGTGAAAAATCTTCCCCATCTTTGTAATCCACATCAATGAGTATTGGCGCGAGATCATCAGAGTCACTATCAACGTTCTCGGGAGGCGCAAAGGTTGTAGTAGTTGTGGGTTTTACTGTCGTCGAGGTAACAACTGGTAATTTAGGTTCTACATTTGGACTGCTAATGCCTGGTCCATTATTTCCATCTGTTAGATCGTCGTAATCTGTATCTCCAAAATCCGGTAACGGTGGTAAATCCCGTAATTCTTCTGAAGCTGTGGCTACTGCTGCCGGAATTTTGTTGGGCACATCATTACTAGCGACCGCTCTTGCAGTTGTTGTTGGCTTCTGTGTAGTTGTTGTAGTTCTTCTTGTGGTTGTTGTTGGTGTAGTTGTAGTAGTAGTTCTTCTTGTGGTCGTTGTTATTGGTGTATTTGTAGTAGTAGTTCTTCTTGTGGTTGTTACTGGTGCAGAAGTCGTCGTCGTCGTCGAGACAACTACTTGCGAAGAAGCCCC
>JAQGAK010002418.1:0-20520 GCA_034696945.1 Lipothrix lubbocki
TATTATTTTATTTATTATTATTGATTTATTATTGATTAATTATTTTATTTATTATTATATATTTATTATTTTATTTATTATAAATTATTATATGTTTACTATTTTATTTATTATTTTATTTATTATTTTATTTGTTATTATTTATTTATTATTATTTATTTATTATTATTTATTTATTATTATTTATTTATTATTATTTAACATTGATATTTATTTATTATTATTTAACATTGATACTTATTTATTATTATTTAATATTGATACTTATTTATTATTATTTAATATTGATATTTATTTATTATAATTTAATATTGATATTTATTTATATTATCTATTTTTAATAGATTAGATAATTATATAAATTGCAATAACCTTTAACCAGCGCATGAAACTCTGGAGAATCAACTGCACTCAATGGAGTCATCGTTCCAACGACGTAATCAAGCATTAGATAATCCAAACCGAGATTATCATTATGTTGCCCGGATATTGGAGGCGTAAGAAGGAAGTCCATTCTTTGGCGTTTCGGTGTTCCATCCTTGGACAGGCTGGCTTCCCGGTAAAGCATGTGTTGCTGTGGATGGGCTCGCTGTATTTATTAAATTAAAAATAAAATACAGTATCAGCGTTTGTTCATTAATTTTATTTAAAATTTTATTATTGATTATTGTACCTTCAAATGAGTTGTAAAATTCGATGTCGTCCTTATATGCCCTTTGACAATTGGGCTCTTCGGGGAATCTGGCGGGCAGGTCAGACATTGAGCAGAAATATGACCTGATTGTGGATCAAATGTATAAACCCGAAAGAATGGTTCACGCAAAATTGCCGGAAACCGAGTTTCTAATGTTGCCATTTTTAAAAATAATTTACAAACCACCGAAGTAAACTTAAATAACGTAAATACTTAATAATAACAACGATAATTAAAATTGTAATTTATTTAAATTTGAATATAAATTCCTGAGAACCCCAAACGTAATTTTTATTTATTATTTACAATATAGTTATTTAATAATTTAATACTACAGGAGTAATTTACAACTCCAACAGAGCAATTCCCAACGGAATAATACTAATTTCACATTTTAATTTGGAATCTCCACCTCGAATATGGCTTACGCAACTTGGGATTACTACATTGATTACAGAAATTCAGCAATAATTAAATTTAACCTTAATAAATACTGTAGAGATTAGAATATTCCACGAGTAAATATTGAGGGATAATTATCAATAAATCCAAAGACAACGCTTTTTGAGAGCTGAAGGAATTTTAATATAATCCCAAGGATAATGAATTCAAAATCCAAGCCCCTGAGTTTCTAGGTTGAAGATTACAATAACAGTTATACTCATGAATATTTTACATGCAAATATGTATTACAGTCGTCGGAAATGTTGGGATTACAATTACAAATGTAATTGCCCATTGTCGCCTATCCTTTTCCAATGCTATTTATGCGAAGTTTGTATTTCCCCTCGTTCAGCCCAGTGGGTGCACAAGGATTTCTTGATTTTTTACAATTAATAATTTATTTTATCATGGTTGTTTTGTATTTATTTTTATTTATGTATTTTACCATTGTTTTGTTATGTAATGGTTTTTATTTATTTATTTTACCATTATTATGTAATTATTTTTATTTATTTATTTTATTATCATGGATTTTATTGTTATTGATTTATTTATTTTGAGTTTTATTATTTTTATTTTTTTATTTTTTTATTTTTAGTTATGTATTTTTATTATTTTTATTTTATGATTGTTTTGTATTTACTTTTATTTATTCATTTTATTACTGTTATTTAATTTATATTTTTATGTTCCATTCTTCATTATTCGGTATTTATTTTTTATTTTCATGTTCTTATTCGTTATTGTTCGGTATGTATTCTTGTTCCCTATTGTCAAGTGTTAAGCATTGATTTTCTTATTTTTATTTTATAAATTAATTAATTTATATTCTATTATTGTTTAATTATTTTAGAATTAATTATTTCATTCTTTATTACTATATTTATATATTATTTCCCCGATTTGTTCAACTTCATTATTATATTTATGTCATTGGTTATTATTGATTCTTATTATCAGTTATATATTTTGTGTAATATTATTAGCTATTTTCTGAATAATATGTATTTTCATTATTATTCTGTTTTTTCACGTATGTATAATAAGCTCTATAATTTTCGGAAACCCTCTCCATGTATGAGGAATGTAAATAAACAACAACATGAAAGTGCTTTTTATTAAGAAACACTTTGTTTTATTGTTAGACTAGCTGTTGAAAATAAATGCTGAGAATACTTGTGACCATTTTAGTTACTTCTCCTGTTGAGTGTGAGTTTGCTATATATATATATGAAGTTATTTACCTTAATCTTCACAAGTGTGCTACATTTTTTTTCATAATAATTATACAATGTACCCATATATAGTAGCCATAGAAATAAACCATAATTATTATGGTTTATTTCGTGTATAATATTTATTAACCATTAATGAGCAATTCAGTCCGGAAATTAGACAACCTAGACAAACAAATAGTGTATTGGTTAACTCTTTATTTTATTGTTATTTTATACGAGATCATCATACACTCACTTTTAGTACATTTACTCGGAAAATACAAAATGTTCTTCCTTTATGGCTTAATAATTTTAATATCACACCTTGTTAATAAATGTATTTCTTCAATAATTTTTAAACCCTATCTATTGCTAAAACCTGAAAACACATTAATAACACACTCAAATTGTTCTCTTCATATTTACCAAGCCTTTCACACAGTCGATCTGTCAGACATTAGAGCCCCAATTATCCTGTACCAGCCAGATTTACCAAGCTTAAACCAATTAAAAAACAAAATAAAGCCTAGAAAATATTCTTCAAGAGAAGGTTCAGAATGTCAACTCTATTTGGATCTCCCATTGAAAGTTCAATCGAATCATTGTAAACTTGGTAGTAGAGATTTTATTCAAGGAGATTTGGATTTACAGCTCTCCGTGTTTCCCTCCGTAACGTATGTCTACTTTCTCCCGGAGATTTGCAACAGAGAAGATTTAAGGGAGCGGAGACGATTATTGGTGGACTTGGTTGCAATACCACAAACGTATTTTCTTTATTATAATTATGGCAATACTGGAGCTCATGGAGTCTCGACAATATCTTACGGCGATTACACCTGTCCCTATTGCTCGGTCTCGGTCTACCGGGCAATATTTTACCGTTTCCAGTGTAACGATAGCAACTATTGTTATGATAGCATGGTTAGGGCAGCCATGATTGATACACTTGAAGGCCGTCGTGTATTTTGGGTCGCGTCGAATATCAACGCCGAAGATTATTATCGCGCTGATTGGGTAATTACAACATACCCGAATGTATTTCATATGAGGTTTAGGTTAGAAGAAACCGTCGCTAATTTTTTGGTAGGGAAAATGAATATTTCCACGGAATTTCGTATAAGCCTCTTCGGCACGGAGTCTGCCTATCAAATGCTTCATTTCCCGAGGTTTGGGATTGATAAAAATAAGAATATTGGTTCGAGAGTTCACACTCATACTTTAGGTAATTTTTCAATTATTTAAAAAAAATTAATTTTTATAAATATTATTTTCCAAAGTATTTGAGCATAAATAAATAATAAAATATCTCAGATTCAATATTTCAAATAATATTTTTGATTTTAATGATTTCAGGCAGAACAGAGGGGTTTAGCTTCATTACTGTGGATTTACAATCAAGGGGTGGCCTGAGTTATGAAATATTAACGATGTCATATGACAAGATAGTTTGGATCTGTATTTTCGCAACAATTGTGATACTTTCTTGCATTACCATCATTGGGATTAAATGGACTGAAACGCCAAGAATGCCCGGCTACAGTTATATCAAAAGTAATAAAAAATTTAGTGTTTGTAAATATTTATTATGGATAACTGCAGGCTTGTTAGAACAATCTCAGCGACTATTTTTAGCAGAAACACAATCAAAAGAGACCAAAAGATTTATTCACACAATCTTCGCATTTTGGATTCTAATAGGAATTATAATTACCAATGGTTATAAAGGCACTCTCAAGTCCAGGATGACCGTTGAGGTTTCATCAAAGAACGAACTGAAAGAACTAGTCCATTTAACTAACTTTACGCTGTTCCAAATATTCCCCCGGAATTTAATTTTGAGTAATGACGCCCCGTACGTATACCGTAAACACATTTCGAAGTGGGAGAAAGTTTATGTGATCGAACATAAATATGGCATCACGGCTGTATACAATCCTTGCGCAAGGCTGCCGTCACCTTCGTTAACTTGGTATGAACACGTGACCAACCCCACTTACAAATATTGCCGATTGGCTCACATACTGACAAACCTTAATTTTGGCAATAAATTGCATCAATTGTCATCGAAAATGCAAAAATTGCTAACCGCATTTTTATTCCAAGATACCTTCTTTTCTCTTGAGAAGGTCCTGTATTTTGACTACTCCGATTTGGAACAAGTTGCAGTTGAAAACTTGCTGAGACCGAAAACAGCTTTTATAGCAGACACTAGTTTAATTGGCACATTTTTGAAAGGTTTTCAAAATGTCACCCGGAAGAACCAATTGAATTTAAAATGGCATACGAATTTGAAGGAGGTGGATGATACTTTTACTATTCCGATACTGTTTTACGTCTCTGATTTTAACCACCCAAATTTTAGGCATGTCATTTATCGTGCAAATTGCTTGATAACTTCTGGTATTTATTGGTTCTGGGAGCGTTGGCATCAAGCTAATTTCTATAAAACAGCTTCATTTCCTAGGCAATCTAATGATCGAGAAACAACGGAGGAACCTAAAGCGATATCTTTACAAGAGGCTAATTTTAGTGTCTTATTTATTCTTTTACTTATTTGCTTTGCAGCTTCCGCTGTAGCCTTTGTTTTTGAAGTATTTTTGTATCTATTCGGGTGGCTTATTGTCAAAGAAGCTCGCCAAATTGCAAAATATTAATTCATTATATGCTTTATATGAATAAATGAAGAAAATAAAATAATTAGTACACATTTCATCAAGTTAAAATATTTGCCTATTATTTGTATATCCATGTAGGCTACATTTTACGAATCAATCAACGAAAAATACACCTTATCTTACGGAAATATTTCTTGGTCAACCTTTGAGTCCACCTGTTTCCCCCCTCCATTTAAGCGTTGTAGGTTGGTTCCATTTCTTTCCATTTCCATCCCAATTTAATTATAAGTTGAGAAGGGTTTACTTTCGAAAAGACCAGCGCGTGGACCATACATAATTTAAAATATTCCAAGGCGGTCTGACATCACTTGACATGTTGTTGCTGTCATTTTAATTGTCGTATTGATATTCATGTACATGAGTAAATCTATATAGAAGTCCACATATTTGGAACGTATTACTAAATTATTCCAGTAATTTTACCAAATATTAGAAGTGACAATTTGAAAATCATTCAATATATTTCTTACAAGTTATACTTCATATCATATTTCATTACCATTTTAAAACGGAAATCATTTTAATAGGAAAAAGCATTGTTTTTGTTTTTACTGTTGTCAGCATGTCAAACAAAATATCCAGAACTTCAATTGTCTGTGTTTGTCTGTGTAGTCAAATTCTTTTAAGTTTGTGCAATCCAGTGGACGTTACACAAGAAATCGGAGAGATTCTAAGTAAAAATTTTCAACATCCATCTTTGCCTGTAAAACAATCAACTTCCAAATGTGAAGTAAACCCTGCTCCGCCAAAGGAGTCTGAAGATAAATTTACTGCAGTAAGTTCTGGTATTTTAATATTTGTAATAATTACTATTTATTATTATTAAAATAATAACTGTTTTGTGAAATTCGTATTTTAAAATGATATAAGGTTAAGGGTTGTAAATATTTTACGGAAAATTTCAAAAAAATGTTTTGTATCAGTAATAAAATTTGTATGTTTTTAGCCCGAAATCATCTATGCGGCTGGGTTTCCTAATGAAACACATACAGTTATTACTGATGATAATTACATCCTGACGCTTCACCGAATTAGAAACGATGGTCGACCGCCACTGCTCCTGATGCATGGGATTCTTAGCTCATCCCGGGATTATCTTATGCAGAGAGGCAATAATTCTCTTGGTAAGAAACGAAATCATTAATTTTTAGAGTAAATGCTTGAAAATGTAAATAATTTGTGTGTTAGAATCTTCAAGAAACTCAAAAAAATCATTTAAATTATATTTAGCCTACCAACTCTGGCTGTGGGGATACGACGTTTGGCTTGGAAACATGAGAGGCAATTTGTATTCGCGATCTCACGTTGACTTCCCGGATCCTGAAAACAGTCCTTTATATTGGGATTTTTCGTAATTTATTCTGCTGTATTCAATTTTAGTATTCATGTTGCATTGGAAAAATGTTTTTTTTACATATAGTTCTAGTTTTTATATTGTATACAGTACATTTGAATTTAAATTTCAAAGTTTTCATTACCCTTTTATAGGTTGGATGACATTGTGCGTTACGACATGCCAGCATTTATAAATTACATTTTAAATACAACAAACACAACTACATTACAATGCGTTGGCTTTTCACTTGGAACCACAGTCTACATGGGATTACTAGCAAAATACCCGGAACATCAATCGAAGTGCGAATGCTTCACTGGACTTGCTCCTGTGGCTACGCTACATCATATAAAAACATTGGTTTTGAAAATCCCTGCGGCATTTTTACTTCCGGAAGAAGTGAGAGTTTTTAAATAAAATATTTTAAATTTATTTACGAAATAATTATTTTGTCCTAAAGTGACTTATAATGTGGTAATATCCATGTTTTTTTTTTCAGCCTCTTAAATCCTTTTTTTACGAAATAAGCCCAACCGGAGAACTTTACCCGGGCGTTGTGCTGGCTATGATACATAAATTCATACCTACATTGTGCACCGTCGATCCGTTAGAGTTGTGCTTAAAAATTCCATACGCACTATTAGGACCACCAGATGCCCAACAAATTGATCGAGTAAGCTTGTTTCCAATTTCAATCACCATGGTGATGCTGTAGTAAATACTTAAAATCAGTAAATCAATAATTATTTGGAAAAGAAAATCTCGTAAAATGGATTTAAAGGGAAATTACATTTGATATTAATTGAAGCACTTTAATAACATTTTAATTACCTTTAACTCAAGGAAATGGAACCTAAAATTTTTGCAGCATTTCCAACTTCAACCTCAGCTAGGACCGTTGTACAAATCGGGTTCACAGCCTTCTGGCCGAGAGACTTTCATGAATATTGGTACCAAAACCCTGAAGAAAATTTAAGACATTACAACCAATCTACTCCACCTTTATACAATCTTTCGAATATAAATAGAACACCAGTGACTCTGTGGCTGGGCAAGTCTGATTTAGTAGCTACTATTTTGGTAAGCGGTTGTAATAATAGATATCATTAAATTGTCTGGTTATTTCTTTTGTGTAATTATAAAAATTGGTAAATGCCTTCCAGGATGTATCAGAATGGGGACCCAGGCTCGGTGTTTCCCCGGATATCAACATCATTAATTACGCGGGTTGGACACATTTGGACTTTATGTACGCTAAAAATGCTTGCGAAATCCTTTACAACCCTGCAATTCAAAAGTTGCGGTCGTGCAGAATACCTAACGACCATTAATGGTGAAACTCTGGAGCGTATCTTGCGAAACATTCAACTACGGCGCCTTTCCTTTCGGGGTGACGTCTATAATGTCAATATCTTCGAGCAGTTCAGTGCAGTTGTGTAAAATATTTTTCAACGTAATAAAAATAGAATAATAATTATTATTCTATAGAATTGTCATTTTTGACAACATGATGATATTGAAGTTATCATAAATATATAATCAAATACTAATAATTGTTTTTTATTTTTATGGCTTTAACTTGTTATGCAGCATGCATTGTTCATATTGCGTGAATTTCAATGCCAACTCGGAATTTAAAATCCTTTAATTTAAATTCTTTACATATTACATTTATCTAATTCTAGACTAGACACGATGATGTCACTCCGTATTTTATGGTGCAGCGAAGCAAGTAAAGGCGTTCAATTTCGCCCATTTAGCAGAGCTGTCCAAAATACGTGGTACATTTTAAAATCAACAAGCTGGAATTTATAACATGCAAAATTGTATTTTAAATATTTTACAAAATATTACATTTTGTAAAATCCAGCTTGTTGATTTTAAAATGTACTATGTGTATTTTGAGCTTCAAACATATTGAGTTTTGTCTCACCATGAAATTCCAATTTTGTCCTCGCTCTTACGTTAATTTCATTCTAAAACTTATGCTATGTATAAATCACACTAAAATCATGCTAAAAAATCCCACTAAAACCATACCAACGGCTCAAACTAAAAATCATATTTAAACATTTAAAATCAGGGTTGCACGGTACATAAGTGACATGACATGAAATAAAGTGGCATAAAAAATGAGAGCTAAAATTGTATACTGTTTTTCAATAAACGAATCAATTTTGACTTTCGCAAAGCAATCATTGCCTTTTTGGTAAATATTACGTTTATACAATGATTAAAACTAAAACTAATGCGAACTGTAAATTAAGGGCATAATGATTAAACAATGAGAGGTTTTCAGTTTTGTCATTGCCACCGGCATATTTCCTCCACTTTCTTAAGTCCAGTTGTGGAATTATTATGGTGTCGAGTCGAGAAGTTGGGGAGAGTAAAAAAAGGTACTTACTTGAATTGAATGGAACATAAAAAGTAGTAGTTAAAAATACCTGAATGAAACAATTTAGGTACATGTAACACTGTGTATAATGTAAAGCGTATATACATACTCTATCGTTGTACGCAGGTAAATAAGATCCCATTCAAAAGCGAAAAAAGAGGGTTGTAGTCGTACTACGGCGAGCATGCCCGATGCCGTCGTTGAAGAGGCAAATGTAAATATATATCCATTGTAAGAATGTCTACGGTTGCAAGATGTTTTCCTAACGGTGGAATTCAAAACTGACAGTCATTTAAGTTTAAGAGCATTTGTTTGTTTCGTCAGATCAGTAGATCGCATATCGTCGTTGAAGAGACAAGTATGAACATCTTCAAATTTACTAAGGTGCCGAAAGAATGCTGCTGCCAGGCTGATTTTTCGTAAATGTGAGATGCAAAAATGAATGTATGAATGTGTAATGAAATGTACACTTGTAATGAAATTTACTAGGATGTCAGACTTTCCCATAGCGACTGAATTTTTCTTGCAGTAATGCTCTATTAATCACAATGAAATTTTGGCCACGCATTTTAAATGGTGTTCATATTTTGAAGTTACAATTTTGGAGAAACACTGTTCGTAGGGCTATTAGTATTCACTATTCACTTTTGCTTTTTAGCTGGGGTTCATATTTACCTCTAATAAATTTAAAATGTTAAATAAATGAAATTTAATGATAATTAATAATATTTAATGCTAAGTGGTCGGTTTTCCGGCTACGCGGTTTGAGTCGGCCAAGGCGGCAACGTTAAATAAACGAGATTTTGCAAAGTTAAGTAAATTAGATTAATTGCAATATTAAATGAATGAGATTTCGCTATGTTAAATGAATGAGACTTTGCAATGTTAAATGAATGAGATTTTGCAATGTTAAATGAATGAGATTTTACAATGTAAAATGAATAAGATTTTACAATGTTAAGTAAATGCGATTTTGCAATCTTTACCCTGAAATAATAATCAAATGCTGTTCATTGTAGCAACTTGGAGATAGTTATATTTGCCTCTTCAAGGACGGTGTAGTAATCTAAACTCTTCAGCCAACATAAGGCGGAACTGATGCAATTTACAGGAAAGATGATATTCCTTGACGATTCCAAAACGTTTTGATCTTGCTGTATGTACATACTTGCAAAGAATGCTCTAGGTTCGGTTTTCATTCCTGTAAATTCTTGCTGACTTGTCTATCTTCCTGCTGACGCATTGTTATTTTGTTCTCCTGAAATTTGTGATAATAAAGTCGGTTATCTATAATAGTGTGTGACTAACTGTTATTTAAACTGCATAGTACTATATACTTTTAGTTAGTAGTTATTTGAAAATAGTAATAGGAGATTGATAGAAATTTTATCGCATCTACAGCGTTTTCCGGCACTGTGGACTTCGGACTTGAATCTTCTGTTCTGACCAGCAATTTCATCACTAAAAATCTGATCATCGATTCATAAATGCTGAAAATAAAAAATGCAGCGCAGTCATCGAGATTCGAGTTCGAATCTATGATTAGGTTGCTTATTCATTTTTTTAAAATTACTAACAAACACATTGTGACTATATATCATCAGTCTTTACATTGCGCAGTGTGTTCTATTTGCCTGGAAAACAGCATATTTTAGTTCTTTTAATTTCGAAATTAAATATTCAAATTTTTGTCTCTAGTTTTTTAAAATGCTGTTCTGCAAAAAAAATTAATTTCGAAAAATCACAACAATGAAATATTCTATATTGAAATATTTTAGTATCTTTTCTTAATCCTTCAGAAATGGAAGAAGGTACCGTCTCAAAATCATCGTTTTTAGGTAAAAGTCCTTCACCAATGAAGAGCGCGACAAGGGGTAAGCGTCCTCTAGCGTTGCCCAGCGATTCTATGCAGAATTTTGAACATTTTGCTGGTAAATGTTCTCTTTGCTTAGATGACTTCGCAGAGCCCTTGGTAAGGTCACCGGCTGTTTGTTAACAAATTTTCTCAGTTTTATTCTCTTTTTCTGGCGAATGTAAATCGTGTCCTCCAATTTTTGATAATAAATTAATAAATGATTAAAATTATTAAATTTATTTTCAGATAACAAAATGCGGCCATACATTTTGCAAAGAATGTATACTGGAGCACGTTGAGAGTAGTAAACTATGCCCAATTTGTAAAGCAAACGTAACTCCGACGGACCTCTCGCCAAATCATGCCGTCAACGATATTATAATTTATTACAGGAATTTAAAAACCAATTACAATCTCCCACGGCATAAATTTCTGGATGAAAAAGGTTTACAATTCTTACCCATAAACTCACTAAGCGATGTAAATGACTCCATGTCCTTGCTTAAGAAAGCGAAGGAAAGGCTGGAGTTTGAATTGGAAGCGGGGCGTAAAATGCTAATTAAAACTTTCTTGGAAGGTCTTTTGCAACGAACTGAAGAGAGGAAAAGAAAATTAATGCAAGAAATAAATTTAATTAATCAGGATTTGCAAAAAACAGTTAAAAACTCTGCCAAGACAGAAAACTTAACAGTTGAAAACTCTACCAGGACAGAAAACTTAATAACCGACATTCAGACGCCAAGTTGTTCTTACCGCCCGGCGCCCGGGTTTAATACTTTCCCACTAACAGGGGAACGCGCATCATTAGCACAGAAAAAATTAAAAATTAGCCAACATTTTGAAGAATTGTCTCAAGTCTATTTGGAAATTCGTAACTCTAATCATGTGGATGTTAACGAAGACAAATTCGACGTTGTTCCAAGTTCCACGATTTCATACGACAGTTTGGATGGTTTTAGTGAAACATTGGCTCATATTACGTCATACACTGGGATGAAATCCTTAGCAACTATTAATGCGGACGTGCTAGCCACGGCAACTATTTTATCAAGTGTTGAATTTGACAAAAGTGGTGAATTTTTTTCCGTCGCTGGGACATCCGGCAAAATCCGGATCTATGAGTTTGATTCAGTGATTGGCTACTCAACAGATTTTCATAATCCTAGCGCAGAGTTGAATTGCAATAATAAAATAAGCTGCGTAGCATGGAATAGTTATTATCGAAACCAAATGGTTGCCTCTGATTACGATGGCGGAGTGGTCCTGTGGGATGTTGGGAAATCGTCGCAAATCAAGTAAATATTTTTACCATCATAATTGTTTTCATTTCTTAATATTTTATCTTAATTTGATCTAGAAACTATTAAATGCAACGTTAATGAACTCCATGTTCTTAGGAGTTTCAATGAACACCAAAGTCGAGTATGGAGCGTAGATTGGTGTCCACGTGATCCCCGATTCCTTGCTTCCGGTGGGGACGATTCTAAAATTAGACTTTGGTCAACAGACTCAGCTGCCGCAATCGCCGTTATTGTCGCTCCCGGAAATGTTTGCACAGTTAAATTTTCTCCGAATGGAAACACTTTGGCATGTGGAAGCACGGATCGATCTGTTTTATTGTACGACATCCGAAGCTCCAAATATCCATTTGCAGAGTATAAAGGTCACTTAAAATCTGTCAGTCACGTTGAATTTTTAAATGCAAATGAACTGGTTTCAGCATCTACAGATAATCAGTTGAAAACTTGGAACTTGAGTACCCACACTGAAATAAAAACCTTTCAAGGACATATAAACGTAAAGAACTTCGTTGGCTTGGCAACGGATGGAAATTTTATTGCTTGTGGTTCCGAAGACAATTCATTATACATCTACAATAAAATGCTGTCAAAACCACTGTTTGCCTTTAAATTTGAAACAACAACAATACAACCGAAACCCGAAAATACCTCAAACGAATTTGTGTCAACTGTAGCGTGGAAGAAGGACAGTCCGATCGTTGTTGGAGCTAATAGTCAAGGGGCGATCAAGATACTTCAATTAGTTTAGAGGTTGGGCGAATCATCTGAACAAATGGATCGTCAGTAGAGATAAGTAAAGAAAAGTTTGCAGCTTAAGTTGGAAATTTAAAAATCATGATTAATCCAGCCGTATGGTAGTGGCAGACATGTTAAAATTGTAAACTACTGTCATTGTACATTAATCCCTATGCGTAAAAATGTTTTATTATATAAAAGGCCCAGGTTGTTATCAGTTATAAAGAATTAGTAAATAATAACTAATTCTTGAACGTTTGTTTTGACAATTTTTTAAAGGTTTGCGGGAAATTTTCACAAATACGCTTATACGACTATACCGTAATTTGCTGGGATTAGTGTTTAGTTGAATTAAAATTCCTCCTGCTCGTGCCAGAATACATGAAATGGTTGCTGTCGCAGACTATAGAATGTAGCATTATGTGTAAACAAATATTATTAGAAATAAAATGCATGCAACAATTATAACAGGCAGGCTTTTTTGCCACTAGGTAACCTCAAAATCAGGTACGAATAATTAATTTGTATTTATAAAAATTATTTTATCATAAAATTAGTAATATTATTCACATCTATAAAATAGTAAAAGTAAACTATAAATAGTTCGTAAATCGGCGGCAATTTTCAGTACTACAAAACTCGTCGTCATCAGCAACTTCAAGCGAACGGCAAAGTTAAAAGTAAATGATTGAAATTGAAGCAAATTCCTTAGTATTGGTAAGAGGGTTTAAAAATTTGTAAGCTAAAAATATATTTATGAAAGTAAATCAAATGTATAAATACAAATAGAAGACGACCCTTCACTTTAGTTTAGTATTTCTGAACAACATTTGTATCGAGAATTACGTGCTTAATAGTTTACAAATAAGTTGTCAATCTTGTGCAACGGTGTGTAATTAATAAAATCAAACACGTTAGAGCAACAGTACACAAGTAAATTCAATCGGAACAATTTATTTAATGTATATACCGTAAGTATACTGTTTTACTACAAATAATTCCTAAAATATCAAGAGAGCCAATTAAATTACAAATTATCAAGACATCCCATATAGTCATTCAAGTATTTTTCTAAGGAAGCTCTAATAACCGGTCGTTTTTGGAATTTGTACTCGTAGACGACTGTTGACCTTGGTAGAGCAGGTCTTACTCAAATTAGAAGCTACAAGTGAACATGGCAGAATGCAGGTCATTTGAATGTGACATTTGCCATAGAGTGTATTTGAACGAATGGGATTTGGATAGCCATAAGATTGTCCACACAAGGGAGAAGCGGTATAAATGTGAAATATGTGACCATAGCTTCTACACGGGGGAACGTTTGACAGTACACAAGAGAACGCACACTGGAGAAAAGCCTTTCAGTTGTAATATGTGTGCAAAAAAGTTTACGCAGAAAACATCTCTACACAGACACTTGACACGCCACACGGGGGAGACGCCATACAAATGTGATTACTGCCCAAAATCATTTTCGGAAATGGGTCTGAGACGAATCCACATGAAAGTACATTCAGACGAAAAACCTTTCAATTGCGAATTTTGCAAGCAAAGCTTTCGGAGTGAAAGATCCTTGATCCCACATTTGAGAATACATACAGGGGAAAAACCGTATAAATGCAACCTCTGCAATAAATCTTTTACGCAAGGCGCCATTCTATCACGGCACATGACAACACACACGACAAAAAGACCATACAGTTGCGATGTGTGTGGAAACTCATTTAAGTTCAAACAAAGTTTAGTACCTCATATGAAGCTACATGCAGCCGGTAGATTCATTTGTTCCGTTTGTCAAAAACCTCTGGGAACGAAGGCTGGCTTACAAATTCATATGGAAAGCCACGCACAGACTCTTCCGAAAATCAAACGGGATGGTCGGCGTACGCGCTTGTCCCAAAATCAACAGATTTGGGAAGCTTCTGCTAAATCTACATCTACATGTAGGATTTGCGATCTCGTGCTCCCAACCTTGCAAGGTTTATGCAGGCACAATTCAACGGTTCATAATTTGCCATTGGTTTATCTGACACGATTGATGGAGTAATGGGTGAATGTAAATAATTTAGTTCATATCGTAATTATTATAAACAGTCCCACAGTTTCTGTAAATGAAATATTGTTTCCTTACAGACAAGAAGTTCCAGGGTATTCTATGTATGTATGTATGGTTTTTATTGATTATTATTATTATTATTGATTTGGGCAGAGCCCCTTCAATATTTAAGTAATTACATTTCAATTAGGCATCATTTACAATTTCATACTGTTTCTATGTATTCTATGTTATGACGATTATCCATGTTTACTCTCAGTTGGACCATAATGGGAAGAACATTATTTGTAAAATTTGTTAATTTTGTGGTAAAAATTAAGTTTCATTTTCTTAAATATTTTAATCTACTTATAATATTGTTAGTTTCAGTTTCATATGATAAAAAGTGTGCAAATATGTTAGCCATACAACATCATAATTATTCAACAACAATCATTGGTGTATCGGAAAATTTGATAATAATTAATAATATTGGCTGTATTAAATAATGTACTTTGTACGAAATTCCGAAGTAATCAATTTCACAGCAAAGAACCTGCACCATTCATTTGACGATTTGACCCAAAAATTTCTTACTGCATGAGACTGTCATTTGTATGTATATTATGCGATCTCACAATCCAATAACGTTAATGTACTATTGAGCTAATTGTGAGCAATAATATGAAGCTGCTGTATTAATTCTAAAACTACGACATATGTATTGTACTATTTATTTGCTGATCAGGCATTAGGATTAATACCTACATTTATTTTATTACGGATAGAACCAAGCTACGCACATAATATATAAGTTGTCCTATGGAATTAGACGCTTATGTACTTCATCCTCCTTTTAAAGCACATGATTTGATTTATCGTCACCTAAAATACAACGCATTGAAATGTTGTGTTGTTGACGTTATATAAATGGCACAGAGACATTAAAATTTAAGTAACTTCGAGATTATATTATACTAATTGGAAATTCGGCGCTATTCATGACTTTAAAAAATTAAATTTAAACCAGTCTGATTCCCCGAGATTATTATTCATGGACCAAATATTCTTTTGAAATGCACCACATGCCTAACACGTGCATTGCCACCATTATTTACAAAGATATACTTCCTCGTGGTTTTCGTTCCTTGATTTGCACAACTCATTTGATTTCATTAAAGATATACTACCATAAAGTTAAGTAATTTTGTGGTCAATTTTAGTCACCTACGGTTTAAACCGCGACTCTTGATTGATTCGCTATGTCAACAACTTTACAAATTATAAAACTAACCAATTCATCTGAAATATTCTTAAATTAGTATAGAAAACGCCACACCGAGATATTCAGAAGGCTTCAATCCAATAACGTTCAACTTGCATACTTAAATAAGCGTACAACAAGTTTACCAAAATGAAAAATATGCATGAAGTAAACAACTTAAAATAACAAAGCGGGGTTTCAAGGGTTGTAACATTGAAACTATTAATCAGTGTTACCAAACAAATTACCAACACGCGTCATTTCATTGTTCACGTTTTAGAGAATAAAGCATATATGATTTTGACAACGTGATATATTAATATTCTGGGACATTATTGTGGCAAAACAAGTTAACGATGTGTGTTTGCCGTTCTTCATTTTGGATAACTCACTGTTAAACCAGACACCATAAGCAAAAAATATATTTTGGAATTAATGTTTTTTGGGAAAGTTAATCAACTCTGTAAATACAAATAGAAGACGACCCTTCATTTAATTTTCAAATTACTAGGCAGCACTTACATTGTGAATAAATTATGTTCTTTTTAACGTTTTAGAGAATAGAGTATTCATGATTTCGATTAAGTTATATATTAATATTTGGGAACCCCCTGGATATGATCAACATCAAATTACCTTAGCAAGAATACACTGTATAATATTTAAGGAATTTGTATCGTTGCTTTAAGTATTGTACGGAATCTGTGAGAAGAGAGTAATCTCTAAATGAAGGAGCTTTGCTCAAATCAATAAAACCCTACTACTACTACTATTAATATTTGGGAACGACCCTTCAGTATATATGTAGTTGAACTGTTGTAGTTTAATGTATATTTGCGCTTCTTCAGGTTATTTGTACTAACTATTTAGCTGATTGTGACCAACACCCAATTTCTTCATAGGATTATAAACGCTGATGAAAACCCAAACAACCTCTTAGACAGCATATATTCCCCTTTAGTGTAAACCACTTTAACAACGAACACAAGGTTAGCATAAAACTTTCGACCAAATTGTACACAATAATCTCAAAATGTCTGGATCGTTAGGATCTAGAACGGTCGAAGAAAAATCCGTGTACTTGCAATTTTATCGAAAAGCGTTCAAATGGTGCAGCTATACCCGTTGCTTGCCAATAGACTGGAACGAGGAAGGCGACTATCCAGAAATGTCTCCTAACATTACGAGATATGCAATTTCTCTACTTTACTGTTGCCATTCTTTGGTCATCGGTATGATAGCATGGTTTCGTTTCTACAACATTTGGACGAGCAGCACCACTCTGAATAACGATAACAATTTTTATTTCAAGTACATGGTTGCAGGCAACATGCTCATTACATATGCCTGCGGTCATTTCATCATTCAGTGCAAAGCTATTCCCTTCATCCATCGTCAGCTTTGTGGGTTTGCAGACACCTTCAAAGGTATTTTAAATACAGTTACATAAATAAATTCTTTGATGTGATTCTAGTTGCACTAATTTGCGCAAAGACACATTAAAGTTACGAAGTATCAACACGCAGGTTTTTTAATTCAAGGCCGGCATGATGAAAAATTAATAATGAAAATGAAAAGTTTGTTGACTTCGAAGTACTAACTCTAGGTAATTGGTGGAGAAAAGCTACCTAATATTAAACATATTCATTTTGACATTTGCAGACCTGTGTATCGCAGACACTGTCAATGGAGCAAAGAATGATATGAAGTTACTTAAGGCAATCTATTATTCGGGAGTACTGGGCCTCCAAAATATTGTATTTATCGCCATCAGGTCTGACTGGCCTCCAAATGTATTCCTTGTGACGTCTCCCATTGACAGCTATATCAAGGCTATTAAAATTGCCATGTCGTTTCTACTGAATATTCCGTGGATTCTTCTCGGCACGACGTTGTATATGGCAGTGGTTGTGGGCATTGTGTTCCCTGTAATGACGTTCCCGCGCGTGGTGTTGAAAAACTTGAGGTTTGTTTTGTATGAGTTAGTATTTGTACAATATTCACCAATAAAATCGTTTTAGCATTTCATAGATGTCGGTAAATGTTATCATGTCGATTTTCAGAAATGACAAACTTGTCAACGTTGCCCGTTTTGACGGTGCCTACTCGTCAATTCAAACCCTTTGTACAGAGATAAACATGGTGTTTTCGCAGCTGGCTTTAGTTTGTCAAACTACGGGTATTATCACTTCTGTCTACATCCTATACGGACTTACGACTTATGGGAATGGATTACAAAAACTGACAATGGTTTTCTTAGCTATGTTCAACATATACGCATTAATCTTTATCAACCACTTTGCCGGAAAAGTTAATGATGCATCGATTACTTCACTCCTTTACTGGAAGCAGAAAATGATCCGGAACCCTTTCTGGTCAAGGAAACTGGCAGCGAAACAACCACTTAAAATATACTGTGGATCGCTCTTCTACTATGATAAACACATTGTCGTGACTGTTATTTCTTTGGTCATGGAAGAATATTTTAAATTATTGCTCGCTAACTAACCAATCGGTTGATTTTTCCAAGGTTAGTATTGGGTCTCATTCAAATTAGTAGTATTCGTAGAGATAGACGTGTTACATAAGACTTTGCTTGTGTTGCTATTAGAATTTCGGTTTTCAAACTTGGTAAACGATGCTCTTTTGAATTATAAAATAATCATTTTAAAGTGAATACAGAATACGTCGATATACAAAACTTTATTTCGAAGCATTATTCGTCCTAGCAATTTGATTCCAATAATTGCAATTTGGCAAAACTACTAAATGGAACGAATTTTGTTTTAATCTGCTATGAAAACTGGCCAAGTTTGCTTGGAATTTACTATTAATAATGTTAAATGGAAATAAATAATATTACTGGCATTTACTGGTTTAAATTATAATGTAACGTAATGTAACATTGATTTTCTTAAAATTAAATTTCTTAATTTAAAATATTATCAGTCAAAATTTGTGTATTCCTTTGCGGACATATTCTGAATCAATAAAAAATTAAATAAAACATATTGTTAATAGGTAGAAATACATAATAAAGACACATTAATCATATTATATTCCTTATTTGGCTACAACAATTTTAGATTTTCTTATTAAAACCTGCGTTTTAGTATTTAACAATATACCCAGTTAAATTAAAATTCGGTTGTTGTTACTGCATATTTATACTGAGCTGGTTTGATTTTATCTGCTTTTAATAGTTTTGAAGTTCTTAGCTCGTGTTCTTTTTCTGCCGTAGAACGATTAGTTAATGTAAAAAGCAAAACTTTCTTCTGTGCATAGTTTCACTTCAGAAGTTTAAGAGAAAGTACTTATATGCTATACTAAATAATTATACCGTATAAATATTTTAAGACTCCAATGCGGGTCGCCCAGTTGGATTCTGAGCCTTTTTGCACCTAAAGCTCGGAGCTTTAAGTTCAGAGGACTTTCGCGTAGTTTCTAAAGCAGAGAGAATTTAATGTGAAAAAGTTCAGAAGCCTGCGGATTTAATTTCTCTTGATTTACAATCCGACTTTGAGTAAAATCATTAAATTTTAAAATGTACTAATGATATTGCATCAGAAGCTCGTACTATCCATGTTTGTTTTTGGAAGAATTTTCCTTTGAATATTCACTTTGTTTCTGTTAGGAAATTTGTATGAAATAGAATTAGGGTGATTATTTGCCCTTCTTTCTAATCAAAGGTAAACTATACGTTTTGTGAAATATTTGCTGTATAATCCGTCAGCGACATTACTTGTATTTCGTTATGTGCATAGATATACATGGGTATCATGAAACCAATTTACAAAGACTTCTAATGTAAATGTATAAATATTTAAGTTGTAAACATGTTACAAACCTTTATGAAGTTACAAATGAAAATGGGAAATTGTCATAAAAGCTTCAAATAGCATAATAGTTATTTACATGATAATTTATTATTCGATGTAATTTTGATATCGTCTTGATTTTCGCAATGTTAGCATTACATTCCACTATATGTTGAAAAATCGTTTTTGTCAACACGTATACTTGAGACTATCACATATTTATAGTGCTGATGTAATCTAAATTTTTCAAGTTTTGGGTTTGCAGGATAAAATCACTGACAGCAAAATTACAGATATTAGAGATTAATTCTTGCCTGAAAGTTTGAATTTATGCTATTCCGATCAAAGTTTTTGCACGTTTTGAACGTATTGCTATATTTAGGATAGGATCTTATCTGATGGAAAATAAAGGCTTGTGTCAATTTCTGTAATATCATAAAAACGACTATGTATAGTTTGCAAAAATTAATGATATATATTTATCGGAAAAAACTTTGGCGTGGTTCTCATCAGGATGGTTAGTCATATTTAAGGATTTTCCTGCGATGGGACAATAATGTGATTGTTTATGCAAACCTGAACTTGGGCTTTAAAGTTTTGCTGAATATACACACAACTAAAGAACATCAACCAGCTGTAGCGTACTGTGAAATATATTAATTATTATAGGATTTCAAAGATGTCAGCCTATCCTATATGTAAGCCCTATATAGGCCTACAAATAGGATAGGCGAACGTTTTTAAAACAATA
>JAQGAK010002419.1:0-20510 GCA_034696945.1 Lipothrix lubbocki
AGGTGGCGGTGTTGCTGGAGGAGTTGTTGGTGGTGGGGTTGCTGGGGGAGTTCCAGGTGGCGGTGTTGCTGGGGGAGTTGTTGGTGGTGGGGTTGCCGGTGGTTGTGCCGTCACCACAGCAACATAAAGTAAGAAGATAATCTTCCCTTTCATTTTATTCTTAATATTTAAAATTTGGAAATGTAAAAACCTGCTTTCGTTAGTTTGATAATACTCAAAGAAGTTTAGCTCGAAATTGAATGGTTAACATAACCTGGTGAGCAGTTTATATACCCAGATTTACAGTTGGTCAGGGTTTTTCATTGTTAATATTCTAATATTACAATATCAGGATCCCAGATTGGTAACAATGGATAAGGTTAGTTTAGAATTCCAAGATCGAGTTTCATTTGTATCTACACTGGGCTTCCTTGAGATTATGATGACGAATTCAATATTTGCAATACATATGTATTTTTGTTATACTACATTACTGGGATACATGTTTAGATAGGTTTTTTCATATTAGCGTACGTATCCATCTGGGTATAATAGTTTTGAAGTTTTAGCAATACGACATAAAATTACAAAACTGAATAAACCTTGATAAATATTAAAATCACTTACTAGCCTATATTTCAATAGCTTATACATTAATTGATATGGAATTGGAAGCGGTGGAAAGCCAATCGTGAATGAATTTTTATTTCCACCGTCTGTGCAACATAAGGTTATTGAATAGGATTTAAATCAGAATTACTGAAAATAATATTTATGCGTTTTTGTATTCTTATACATTTATATGTACTAATTGTAAGAGGACCTAATGTAATTCTATTTTTTATGATCTCTTAAGCTCTCTTAGTGCTTAATATTATCAAACATACATATACATGTTCTACCAGAATCTACTGCTAGGTTTTGCTCATTTTCACACGAGCTCTTTTTCACAAAACGCTGCACAAGTGTAAAATATTATGTTTATGTATACCTGTATTTGACTTGCACGCTTACTCGAGATTAACTGTCAGTGTAATGTCAAAATAATTTGTTTAACTGAGAAAGTAGAATATCAAGGCAATAAAAATATATAGCCAATTCAAGATTTATTAACAGTCAAACCAGCAAAAATACACAGATTGAAGAATGATAGACCAGGCTTTTAAAGAATTTTTGCATCGAAATAATTTCTAAGCAATAAGTACTACCAATACACTCATTGCCAAATTGATAAAATTAGAGAAAGATTATACGAATCCAAAGAGCGGAAGTATATCGGTCGGTTAGCCGACTCAAATAAGGAAATTGAAACTAAACAGCGAATTAACGGCCCATCGGCACAGCTTCAGTGCAGCCCATGATATTGCAATATTTGATTGTTGGTGGTGAAGCAGGTACTGCAGCGGGAGCCGGTGCAACTAGTGGAGCTGGTGGTGGTGGTGGTGGTGTTGCTGGTGGAGTTGCGGGTGGCGTTGCCGGCGGAGTTGCTGGCGGAGTTGCTGGTGGCGTTGCTGGCGGGGTTGCTGGTGGAGTTGCTGGCGGGGTTGCTGGTGGAGTTGCTGGCGGGGTTGCTGGTGGAGTTGCTGGCGGGGTTGCTGGTGGCGTTGCTGGTGGAGTTGCTGGCGGGGTTGCTGGTGGCGTTGCCGGTGGTGGCGTTGCTGCTGGCGGCGTTGCCGTCAAAGCGGTAAACAAGTTAGCGATAGCGGATCCAATAGCTGCACCAATACCTCCAAACAATAAAGCAATACCAAGTCCGAAAATTCCTAAGGCCAACAACGGTAACAGTTTTAACAGAAGTGGGAGCAACAGAGGCAGAAGTAGAGCGAGTTTAATCGCTCCGATAATAGCGATTGGAGCCAGAAGTAGGCCAGCGAGGCCACCAAGGATTAAAGGCAGCAATGAAGTTAAAGCTGAGCCCGTGCCTGTGCTTCCTCCGAGTAGAGAACCGAAAAGTGTCGGCAGTAAGCCGAGTAGATTCGTGAAGGTTACTGTAGGAGTAGCCGCTGGGGTTGGTGTTGCTGGTGTTGGTGGCGGTGTTGTTGTTGGTGGTGTTGGTGTTGTTGGTGGTGGTGTTGTTGTTGGTGGTGGTGGTGGAGTTGTTGGGGGTGTTCCTGGTGGTGGAGTTGCTGGGGGTGTTCCTGGTGGTGGTGTTGCTGGGGGTGTTCCTGGTGGTGGTGTTGCTGGGGGTGTTCCTGGTGGCGGAGTTGCTGTGGGTGGTGGAGTTGCTGGGGGTGGTGTTCCTGGTGGCGGAGTTGCTGTGGGTGGTGGAGTTGCTGGGGGTTGAGCGACCAGTCCACCAAAGAGCACCGCTAGTGCCAATAGAGTTCCAAAGGCTTTCATGTTTCCGTCTATTGCTGTAAAGTAGCTTTTCCTCGATTTTTCCCAAATGCTGAAGAGATAACAGCAAATCTGGAATGATGACTTCTTTTGCTCTTCCTTCCGAATTTATACTAATCTTGAAAATCCGTAGTATCGTTAATATTAATGCAAACCCAAAGTTATCACATGCAAGCAATTCATCAAAAATATTATAACAAAGCATCATTGAGGAAACCACACTTGCACCTTTATTGTTTTGAACAACGATTTTAATTTCCATATGAAACGTCAAGTTTGAAATTATCTGGAAATTATTGTGATAGAAACTTAAACATTATGTGGGTGATATTATTATGTAATCACTGCAGTAGCAAAATAAAATTAGAATATCTGTAACAATAATTTGTATTCTATTGTAAATAACTTGATTTTCGCCATTCTCACTAGTTCAATTTCCAGCTCTTCAGCGTTTCTTCTGTAAGCGAACCTTTAGCAATATTTAATCAATTGTTGGAATATTCCAAACAATTATGACGCAAGTGGGCAAAATGTTTATGTGTGCTAATGCCTAATATTATTTTCGTTATGAAACTTATTTTTGAATTTAAACATCATTTTTGGTTATTCCATTTTGAACATTGTTTAAAGACACTAGCACAGACCTGGTTTATTTGTTATTTAAAATTTATTCAAAATCAAATGACGTCTTTACGCTACAATACACAAGATTTTTATAATTTTATTTCACATCAAATGCATAAAAGCCGATTTACATGGATAAAACTTTTAAAAACAGCGTAGTAGCATTTTCATGTTTTAAATTCAGGTTCATGATCAACCTTGCCGTTTGAATTTATTAGGATAGCCGAAGTAGATGAAGTTCATTACACCAATACCATTCCAGCATATTGTGCAAGGGAGTTAAGTTACCAGCTTTGGAAGGGACAATACAAAAGTGGTTTTAATTTCCATGATTTTAATTATTATTCTGATAAGAGCATTTGCTCTGACGGGATAGTTGAAGATTACCTTTTGTAATATGGATCGAATCGAAACCTTCAACCTTGTAACAATTATTATTTCCTAAGCACGTTTTATATTTATTTGAATTGTTTAAGGGATGTAATATCATGGTATATGATGTTGACATACGGATGAAAATAATGTTACAATAATTTATTTAACGTGTTTTGACAATTTATTTACGTCATGGTTTCATTCAATTCTTGTTCTCTGGATATCCAAAGTTAAATGCGGGCTTAACATTTTTCCTTTGCAGAACGAAGTCAAAAAATCTGGTTTGGAGATCTGGGGAAAAAATCTGTGATTTAGATTGTTTCCATTGAATGTATATATCATCATCATCGGTACAGAGATGCAAATTGGGCTATCTCCACGAGTGTCTAGCTCCAAAGTGGGACATCCGCCATCGTTTTCAGTGCAACGTATGGAATAACTTCACTGTAATAATTTACAATTCCTTTGCAGTTGAAATGTTAAATACATCAGCTTCCTCTGTTTTCATGTCCTAATGCAATTTAAACGGCAGGATATTCCATCTTTCAGGTAATTTGTATTAGAGCTTATTTCTTATTTTAAAATCTTTTCCTACAGGACTTACATAGCAGTGCGAAGACTCGACTCAGAGGAAAATTAAAAGTGGAAGATTAAAAATGTAGGCATGTGAATAAAAATAAACAAAAGATGAAACAATAAAAACAATAATGAGCCAACACGGCCGAATGAGACTCAATAAAATTATGCCTTTTTATTAATAATTATTACCACAGCATCAAGAGAGTGTCACGAAGAAGTACACAGTGAAGAGTTATAAAGTATTATTAGCCTTAACGATCGTTTTATTGTAATTTATTACTACGAAAAATGTGAGAAGAGTGTGTAAATATAAATTATTATTATTTTTATATATTCTATACGCAAGTAGGTAGTATATTTGTTTATAGCTATACTTACACATTCAAAAAATAAATTCAGCACAATTTAAAGGCGTGTACATATTTGCAATGATATATTTGTCATTTGTTCTCATGATTAATATCCATAAGTAAAGTGTATATAGAGAAGTACATATTATTATAGTATTAATATATTTTTAAACAAGTTAACATATTAATACAATTGATATTGCAGTAAAGGGACGACGATTACATATTAAAATGAGTTTACATATATTTAGTTTGTAGTATGAGATTCCTGTAAAACAAAAGTATTATACAAGTATTAAGTATATGCATGGGAGAGTATCTGTTTATTTATTTATAGTAGAATTTTCATCAACGGAGGAAGAGCGCCTGGTCATCCGCTTCGGAGTTTAACCCAGACAAATGCAAAGGTCATCCTGACACTGGCCAATCCTTCCCTGCCGGGCACACTTCACCTTGCAGGCTCGGTAGTAGCAGTTGGTACAAGAGCAGGATCCGTACTCGCAAAAGCCGTGATGTCCTTTATATTTGCAGTCCGAGAAGCACCGGAAAACCTGTTCGGGGGAGCAATCCGCGGAGCTTTCAGAGACCGTCATCTGTTTGAAAATAAATTCATTTTGGTAATTAAAAATTAAATTCAATTATTATCATTTTAATTAATTATATTTCAAAAACGCGGCAAAAGTAATGAAACATCTACGAGCACACCTACAATTTATCTAATTAAAAAGTATTTTTGCTTTATTAGTTAATATTTGCGAAAATAAAAATTTGCTCTTAAATCAATTAAAACTATAAGCACTAATCATTTAATTATTCAAAACAATTGACAAAATTAAATAAATTATAAAACAAATCAGCAAAGTTAAAATAATTAATTACGAAGTTTCAAAAATGAAATCCGCTAACGTTTCTAAAAAAAATTCACGAGGCTTAAAAATAAAAATAGCCTAATTTCCATTTATTTATAAACTAAATTAGTTCACTAGCATATAAATTAAATAATTTAATTTAATGATTTACCAGAACAACAAGGCAAACCGCGGCCAAAAGGAATATCGCAGACTTCATGATGTAATAGTTGTCGTCAAATCAAAACCAACAACAAGGAATAAAAACAAAATCCCAAGAACCGCTCGTATAAGCTCTCAGCCGTCAAACAATAGTGACGGAAAACAGCAGGAGGAAAAAATAATGTGATGTTGAGAAGCTTGAAGTAAACCGAAGAACGTCGTATAGGAAACGATGAGGAGCAGAGGAACGAGGAGAATATTAAAAGGTGCCGTGAAGTCGCAGAGAGTTGAGTAAAATAATCCACCACCGAACTCGTCTAGTGTGAAATTGCTTGGAACTCTCCGACTCTTCAGTACTTATACCCCCCTGGACAAGGCTTCATTAGTGGGTCAATTTGTTGATAACGACCACCTTCTTCACATATAAATAAGATCCACACAAGCTGCACATGTAAATAACTTACATAAGTTGTGTTGTTCTTATTACATGTGTGGGATCTTCCTTTAGCATTTTGTATACTTATGGGATCTTCAATTCTACGTCTATGTACAATACAAGTCTACGTGTATAATGCAGTGCATGTCATAAGTCATGTAGTCTGGCATGTGGATGACAAGTACATAAAGAACACTTATTGCACATAATATGTATGTATATCGTCGGTGGAGATGCAAAATGGGGTATCTCCATGTGCGTCTGCTAGCTGCAAAGGGAGACATCCACCATCATTTTAAATGCAAGGTATGGGATAACTCCACTATAATTTACAATTACCTTGCAGTTGAAATTGTAAATACAAAAGCTCCCTCCGTTTTCAGTTTTTAATGCAATTTAAACGGGAGATCCCATCTAGCACTGAATTGATGGTGGATATCTTATCTTGCATTTAGGTCCACACGGAGATAGCCCACTTTGCATCTTCACCGACGATAGATACATATATAAAAAATTTAACATACTGAAAGTACACATAATAAAAGCCATATGAGTGTGTATGCATGCGGATAGCATGACTGGACATGAAGATGAATTTCATGCAAGAGTTATTTGAGGGAGAAAATAAACGATACACTTGTATTTCTATTGCCGACACCGACAACACAGGGACTTCAACAGTTCCTTAACAAATCTTATGTTCAGGCATGTAGAAATAACACATTTTACATAAATACTTGTACATAAATATACGTTGTATGCACGAGTATCTGACATGCATTTAGATTACACTATCTGCATATATGTATGTATTCATCCTGTCATCAAGCTCATCCGACGAAAAAACTCTTTGACGATAATTTACTGCACCTCGGTAGATTTATGGGATTTTATGGTGGAAAGGCTCGTGTGTGTACAAATTATCTACAGTGTTTCTGTATTAATGTACTTACACTTCTCATAATCAGATGTGAAGTATGTATTAAATAGTTTCCTTTTTAATTAGGTGAATTTAGCTCTATTTTAAGTATACATGCATTTTACTGTGCCCATGCTGTAGATGTTGAGTTTAAAGTAAATCTTCGTTGAAGAGGCAAATAGAACTATCTCTACAGTTGCTAAAATGTGAATGAATACAGCTCCCGAATATTATTTTTAAAGTTTGGCTTGCAAAAGCGACGTTTACCGTTTATTTACCATTGCAAAGACACGCACGCGGTAGAAACAGCTGGAATATTTTCCCTTTCTACTATACGCATGGCTTAGCAGTAGTTTTCCCGCAGCAGCGGGATATGCTTGCCGTATAAATGCGCTCTACTGATGACAATGTAAACACATAGACCATGCTCTTACACGCGATAGTCAGTTTTGCATTTGAAGATTTATGAAATATCTTGTAGTAACAGTACCGTAGTTATTCTTATTACTTTGTAGCTACTGTAGAGACAGTTGTATTTGCCTCTTCAACGACGGTATATGCATACAAGCATATTCGTATGTTTAGGAGATAAAACGCTGTCCTCACCCAATTTTCTCTCCATCACCCTCATCAACATCAGATGCACACAACAACGCTAGGGAATTCATTCTTAAAGATCATCCTTTATTTATTTAATTAAAATCCTACGTCGTCTCGGCTGCTCCAGAATGTTCGAGAAAATATTCCTTGACACAGAACCGATGTGATGATGAGCAATACATCTGATAATTGTGTGAGTTATGTTACAATGCAATGCTCACAGATCTCCCGAAAGAAAAACTTTTAAATGATGACAAAACAGAGAGTCAATTGAAGGTGCGTAGGCGATAGTTAAGTAAATATTTATGACGAGCAGGGTTTAAAATTAGAAAAAAACGACACTCACACAACCAGAAACAGGAATAACATTGACAGACATTCAAAGCGCATTTTTGAGGAAAATAATATGACGACGACGACAACATCCACATGGAAAGTGAGTGATTATATGTAAATCAACGACGGGCTTTCATCTTAGTATTACTTAAATGATGAAATTCTCAATCTCACCATTATGGTCAACGCAATAATAACACACAGGTCGCGGTATTATGTCTTTTCAGTTGGATTTTAATGATACGCAGTACAGAATCACCGTGACATTTCTAATGACATGAACCCCTCTCATCTGTCTGTGTGTTCATGCAGAAAACTTTGGTCAAGGTTAATGCATCCTGACCTAAAATACATGTAATACCGCCAATATACATATATCGCCAGTGTGAATGCAAAATGGACTATGTCCATGTGCGTCTAGCTGCAAATTGGGACATCCATCATCATATTAAGTGCAAGGTATGGAACTCCGCCATAATTTACAATTGCCTTGCAGTTAAAATTTCAAGCTCTCCCCGTTTTCAGTTTTTATTGCTATTTAAACGAGATATCCCAACTTGCCCTGAATTGATGGTAGATATATCTCATCTTGTATTTAGGTTCACTTAGACATAGCCCACATTGCATCTCTGCCGACGATATGGGAAAATTATGTTTATATCTATAGAAATCATTTATTTACACTTTGTATTTTTGATTTTAAGGAAATATATATCGGCAAATCTTTTTCGGAATCTCTTGACCATAACGACATAAGTTCAAATAATAAATAGTTAATAATAATATCCTGAAACCCACGTAAAAACGTTTTTATGTAAAAGCGGTCATTGTCTCACTTTATAATCTGTTGACTGTGTTGTTTATCCTTAATTAAAGATTTTAAAAATTGTTCGTACAGTCCATATTTTCTCACTTGCAAATTAGCCGCAACGACAGTTTTTTTCCCTTTTCAGCATTTTTCCGCTAAAGCAATAAAACACAAAAAGAATATTAAGAAATAAATAATATTTTAAGGAAAAATTGGCTTCAATGCCAAAAGCATCATCGACTGTCATAACTTTAATATTTAAGCCCGCAGCCATGCCCAATTTCCCATTTCAAACTTCTCCTACAATGTTTTCCTTAATTTTGAGCATGTTTTTAAATAAATTTAAAGCTTTTATACCATTTAAATCCTTTTAAATCATGTAAAATTCAGTAAAACAATAGCTCTTTAATGTTTGCTTTGCCTATAACAATAACAGTCAGCAGAGTAAATAGTCTTATGAGTTGACATGCAAGCCAGTGCAAATATGGTAGTTGGACATAAAAATTAAAGAGAGAAAAAATTAAGTCCACGGGATTATTGCAGATAATCATTATTATTTGCATTTTGTACGTACGGCTGACAAGGAGGGATAATTCATTTATAGGGAAAATATGGGTATAAAGGATTATTAGCTGTCAGACAGGAGATTTGTTTTGGTTGTTGGTTTTAGTATATACACATAGCCTTATTCGTTTCTTATGGGCTTATATTACATAAGCTGTGGGCATAATAAATTAGCTGTGTGCATTAGAAATAAGCTGTGTTTGTGTTTTATACATATCATATACATATTTACATAGTATCAAGTGTGTGAAGCGAAGGAGATAAAGACACTTGAAGTTGACATTGCAATGAATAACAAACAAGCTTGCAAAATTGCCGATGATGACTCTAATCTGACCTTTAAGATCGTAAAGCTCATCCTATATATCTAATTTGGAGCGTTGATCATTTTCTATATTATTTCTTCATTTCATTTTATATTATTACTTTTACGCACACAGCTTAATCAAGTAAATGGTTTTAATTTCTTCGTTAACACTTTTTTTTTGTACATGGATTGACATTATATATATTATGCAAATAATTATTGTGGGAACGTATAGAACAAAGTTGAGTGTATATATCGTCGGTGGAGATGCAAAGTGGGATATCTCCATATGTGAGCTTAAATGCAAGTTGAGATATCCACCATCAATTCAGTGCAAGTTGGGATATCTCGTTTAAATTTTGCAATAAAAACTAAAAACGGGGGAGCTGATTTTTAAAATTTGAACTGCAAGGCAATCAATCGTAAATGGAGTTATCCCATACCTTCCACTTAACATGATGGTGGATGTGTCACTTTCCAGAGCTATTATAGCAGACGTACATGAAGATGGACCATTTTGCATCTCCACCGACGACATGTAATTATTTAGTTATAATATGTGATTTACTATTGCAATTTCATACGTTTTAATTGCGTACACAAGTTAAAATTTTCAGCGCCATAAAGTTGACATTGACACGAAAAAAATGATCCTGAGACATAATTTGGATTTTACTAGATAGTAGCTCGCTGCATGAGGAGAGACGTTTTTGAAGTGTATTATATATGCTTCATATATTTCTGCAGGGCCAGACGTAGGTGTAAACTCTTTTGAAGTGTACCCGCAACGTGATTAAATCGTATGGAAGAACTGATCAGTAACTTTATTTGGAAAAAAATTACTACATAAATACATGGAAATGATGAGCTTATTCATTCATTTTACTATTGCTTACAATGAGTTTAATCAGGATCCAAGGGTGACATTCCTCGAATTTGTGACGTCTTTTAGGCGGTGTTCATATAAGAAGAGAGCAAATAATAAAATGTATGAGAAATTCCAGCTTCGACAAATAATAATGTGTGAAGGTCGTATGAACGCACGGTACATATGTTTAGGATCCTTAATAATATCTTGGAGATGATTAGCAATTACCTAGATATGAATCTTAAAATTAGAATTTAATGATTACATCATTTGTCACTAAATTGCTAAACGCTCTTCTAGACCAAATGAATGGATTTTATGGCTTTAATTAATTAGGAGTAATTACTAATAATTCCTGCTATAATCGTAAGAAGCACGAGTTCAAACCTTTATGGCATGTCTAAAACACGATAATCAAAATTATTATATATCCTGTTTCAAACACTGGAATTACTTTTACGACTGGAATAAATTCTTTAACAGGGCCAACGGGTATAATAATTTATTTTATGTATTATTACGAAATTGTACTTTAAATGCTATAATATATGGTTTAATTCAAAATTTATATTGAATTATTGCAAAAATTATATATTATATTATATTCTTCGCTCTTTATAGCTGCTTGGGTATTACGTATGTTTTGAATTTCAGGATTTGTCAAGCAGCCTTTTATTTTACATTATGTAATAATTGTGTATGTAATTGTATTGACACTTGTTACCCAAAAGTATTAACAATTAATGCCAAATGGGTTTTAAATTCAATTTTTTATAGTTCTTATTTTTAAATTCTAAATTCCGTGATACGACAATAACTAATAATACATATATTACTATAGCATACTTATATGCAAATATATAATAAATTATTTATAAGTTAGCCTACTTATAAATGTGTGTAAACGTTTTTAATACATCAGCTAAATCAGTGTGGAATAATTTTCTTAAATAGAACGTTTTGTTGGTATTGGTGTTGGTATATAGTTATTATTATATATATTTATTATTAAGGTTATTTTATGATATCCTCAAGTCAAAACGTTACGTATACTATTATAGAAATGGCATATATATGCAGATATGAAATCTTTAATCATGATTAGCTCACCAGATGATTGATGATTATACACCAAACGTGTTTCTATTTATCCACGCTAGCAGAATATTGGAATGACAACGTTTTTATTATATGTATATTGCAGAATAGGTATGTTTACAATTGACAAATGCGGGCATTCCGGAAGTTTGTTGATTGAAAAATAATAAATTAATAATACATAACTATTTTTACTTATTATAATAATTATTAAAAAGCAGTTGAAAATTATATAATATAACATAATTGTAATCGTAACTATCATTTATTACTCCAATTTTTTAAATTATTTATTGTTATTATTTTTATTGTTTGTTTCATTATTTATTGTTATTATTTTTATTATTTGTTTCATTATTTATTATTATTATTATGTTTCATTATTTTAATTATTATATATTTTAGATTTATTTATTAGTATTATATTATTATTTATTATAATTTTTTAAAATTACCATTATTTTTTTAATTATTATTATTTATTATCACTATTTTGTTACTGTTATTAGTTATTGCTATACACCAATGAATAATCTATTTAAAATTAAATAATAAATTTAAGAAATATGTAGACAATCCTTGCAGTTGTTTTTTTTTAAATCATCGGCAATTTTTGCATCCCCAGAGCATTTTTTTTTCAAATGAACCCATTTTTATCAATATTTGTCCAACCGACGCTATGAGGGTTTAATGATGGATTTTAATAATGTGCATATAAGCATTATTACTCTTCTTAATTTTGTCTGAATTATAATTCTGGTTTAATCTAATTCAATTTCCATAATAATTTGTAATTTTACAAAATTTAAACTTCCTCTTTAGACCATGGAAAACATTTTTTTCTGTGTATAAGAGGTGCCAGCATTCGATAAGGGCTTTATTTCGCTAAATTGTGTTCATGAAAACACAAACAAACAAAGGATACTTTCAATGAAAATTGAAAACCAAATATTGGAGTGAGGGGGGGGGGTGTCACTTCGGCAAAATGCATTGAATCTAAAACACGCGCATTATATTAGGACATTTTGTGGGAAATTCAAATTCATGTTGAGGTAATAAGTATTAATTGGATTTTCCAATTTTTGATTTATATTAAATCGTTTTAATAATAAAAAGAATACTTATGTATAATGCTAATTATACTTAAAAAATAAATGTGGTATACACTAAAACTATTTACATGCCTTCCATGCATATATTATAAGTGATTTTCATCACGTGTCTCTTGTAATTTTATAGTTTAGGTTAGTTTTTAATTTTATTGTGTCAAAAAAGAGGTAGTTAAAGATTCCACGAGTTATAGAAAGAAAGAAGCAACATGTGTTATTAAGAAGAGCAAAACTGATGAGAGTTTATACATAAAATTTATAACATTCCAACAGATCGTGTTTTGGTAAGTGAAATGCTTAAACTTAATTCCGCAAAATGAGAACAATTTTCAGAGAACTATAAATTAAAATAACACAAAATATATGTAAAACAACGTTGATTGTGGCAGAAAAAAAACAGTGTACTAGCTAATTAAAATTTGTATGCAATATTTCCAGTCATTCCCCACATTCCATTATGTGGAGTGCAGTGGACCCCAATTGCTGCTCAAATTGTTCGGCCAACTTGAAGAAAAAGGATGGGAATTACCGAACTTACAAAATCTGCTTTACCATTGATGCGGGGGACGGCTCAAAAACTGTTGAAGAAACTTCAATATATTCCGCGCTCAGTACTGTCTTCAATTTAAATTTTTTACCGGACTCCCCGGATGAAATTCGGCTGGGAAATACCTTCCCACTCTGCCTCGACTGTGCTTTCATACTTAAGGATCTGTACAGACGATTCCGCGAGTTCAATTACAATCGACAACCAAATTCATGGCTGGCGGCAGCGCTGTCCGTAATTTCCCGTAATTTTTTCACACATCAGGACCGACCCGAACCGGAGTTAATTACTAGCGACTACGACTACAACGAACTTCATTCGGAAAGAGTAAGAGCTCCATAATTTATCTTTATTCTTCTAATTTATCTTCTGATTTTTTAATATTTTTATTTAATAATTTAAAAAAAGCTATCTATGAAAAATTAATAATGTAATTCTTATTAATATTAATTATTTATTTAATTTATCCTTAGACTGCAACAGAGAAGCAAGGTACAACCGACAATGGTACCCCAACTAATCCAGAATTGTTACTATTTACCGTCAGTTCATCGACTCAGACGGAAGTAGACAGTCACATCAGTCTGGAAAACCCAAAATTGACTTCGATGCACGTTCAGACTAATATTACAACTTTGGTTGATCAAGGGATCAATACTTACTTGTCAGGCACAACTACACTAGTCGACGTTGAAATTCAAACGGAGTTACTTCAAAGCGAAAGTGCTACCATGACTGACCCAATGACTGGACAGAGCATTTCGATCCAGACCGAAGGCATTTGTTTAACAAATTCTGAAACTTCGATGGACATTTCCAACACAGAAATTCATACTCAGACTGAAATCGAAGTGAATGAGATATTTACTCAAACTTCACAAAAAGAAATTATTAGTAGTACAATTGAAACCCAAACGGAAATGGATTCTAGTGAAAAAGCTACAAGCACTGAATTATTAGTAAATCTTGCTACTACTGCAACTCAAATGGAAATTAATTTAAATGATAAGGCTATTTGTACTGAATCTCCACCGGCTGCCAATCGTGAAACTCAAACTGAATTATTAGATTCCACAGACATAACATTTACTAGGATTGAAGTTCTAGAAATCCCTACAGCGGATATGGAATTTGATTCAAATAAAGAGACTGCAAACTCACAAATGTTAGCAAATATTTCTGATGGACGACTAACTGGATTTTTCAACAGCGTCGAAACCCAAACGAAAAGGGTTATTCTAGTCAATGCTGCAATTGGAACTGATCTAATCAAAACTTTCACGGCCTCAGCACAAACTGAAAAAAGTTCAAAAGATGCTAAAACATCCACTGAACCTGCTGTCTCTAGCCAAACTATTGAAACTCAAACTGAAGCTACTTCCACGGCTTGCGCAAATGTTCAAACGATAGTTCTCCAGTCAGATCAAACAACTTCTATGGATGAATTTAAGGATTCTACAAGTCCAGGTACTGTTTCTACAGGTTCTTCTGCGCCTTTGGTTGCTTATGACCCATCCGATTCAGATGCTCCTGTAGCGTTTTACCGCAAGCATAACGTAAGTTGTAGTATTATCTATGATTTTATCTATGATAATGTAAGTTGTAGTATTTTTGAGCAGCGTAATTACAAATTGCAATTAAATAAATTTTTATAGCGTAGAATTAATACAATTAGTAGTTCTTGCCTGCTCAACTATTTTTTTTTGTTTTTTCACAGTCCAAAGAAATAATTTCCAGTTCAGAATCAGACGACATTGAAAATACGGATACAAATTCGAAAAAAATCGTACGTCAACAATTGAGGTCGCCAAAGCAACACCCGCAGCAACTACACTACAGTTGTGATTCTGACGATGCTATGGAACTCAAGCTCAAAAAATCCCAACCAACGAGGACATCAATGTACAAAAGAATGCCAAAAACAGCCAAGAAGACAAATCTAAAGGTAGTATCTTCAACTAGTAGGAGTAAAAAGTTGGAGGTTAATTACTCCTCGGAAGACTCGGTGAAAATTAAATCGGAAAAATATTCTGGAGACCTTTCCGAAAAAGATAGAATCGAACTTCCGCTGCCACTGCAACTCCGTCGACCACAAACCAGAAATCAAGATAAGCAACAGACTGCCAACAAAGTGGATGATGATCATAATCTCGGATTTGATTTTAATAGTAATGGAAGTCCCAACCGAACAACACAACACAGACCAACTGTAGCGC
This sequence comes from Lipothrix lubbocki, assembly GCA_034696945.1. Taxonomy (NCBI): domain Eukaryota; kingdom Metazoa; phylum Arthropoda; class Collembola; order Symphypleona; family Sminthuridae; genus Lipothrix; species Lipothrix lubbocki. Next base: position 15,063 of record JAQGAK010002419.1, read on the forward strand.
TTGAATTTTCATCGCCGCGTTCAACAAAGAAAAGTTTCCCTAAACGCCATTCCATAGTAGAAAGTCGTAAGAATGAAGTAGAAATGCATTCAGATAGTCATAGTTCCGAAATATCAGATGAAGATTCTGCCGACAATAGCAACAACGACGTATCGCAAACTCCAAATGACAGTGGTAGCTCCAATCACACTCCATCTTTACGTCTGCAAAGATCCTCCGCAAGTTCAGATTCAGATTTCCTCGAAGCGTCTGGTGGAATTTCCTGCTTGCAGGACAATAATTTGTCTTTTAAAGATAAAAAAGCTAATAATGTACATTGGCAACAGCGAAAAATGTTTTCGAGCACTGAATTAAGAACGAAAGCCACTCCATCCAAAACTGTTTCTGGGATGGAAGCCTCAAAAACGCTTCCATCCACAAGAAATCTATTCCAGATCAAGCGAATTGCGTCGTCTTTGGACGAAGAAGTATCCGAATCCGAACATGACAAAGAAGCTCTTTCGGAAGTTCTTAGAAAGGACACATCGCACAATAAACGTTTGAAAGTCAATTATTCATCATCTGAAGAGGACACGGAAACGATTGGGAACTTCAACAACCAATCTCCTTTGCTATTATCAACGATCGGAAGATCAATAGAAGCAAAGCCAACGTCAGAACCAAGTTCAAGTGTTAATCAGCGAAAAAGCCCAAGGAAGAGAATTACTTTCGAGGAAGTGACGACTCCAAAAAGGTTAGTGAAACCGCAGAAAAAATCCTTGAACTCGGATAAATTCGAAGAAATTAACCTCGACACAAATCCTTTACATGTCTTCGAATTATTGCGTAGCTCGTCCAGAGTGACAGCTATGCCGAGTAATGCAATAACACCAATATCCGAACAAAAATCATCTGTAATAACCACCGGAAAGAAAGAAACTAAAATAACACGGAATAGTTACGACAGCGGTGCTATATTCCGTGCCACATCACATTCAAAATTAGAAATGGACAGGAAACTGGTCGGATTTAATGTCATGTCAGATGTTGATAGCAGGAGTGACGAAGAAGACGAAAGTAATGTAATTTTAAAGAAGAGAACCCGAAAGCGTGCTGTTTCAACGGATCAATCAAGTGCCTCAGCTTCAAGTCCTAAAAAAATGAAAAAAACAATTTCAAGCATAGACGTCAACCAAGAGAAGTCGCGGGGTGTAAGGAATCCTACAACCACCGAACGTAATATTGGAGCTTTTGAAGCTGATGAAAATAATAGCGAAAGTGATTCTAGTGATAACGAAGACAGTTCCAATGAACCTCCGCCGGTTGCGAAAGGTTCTGGAAAGAGTGGAAAACCCCAGGGGGCAAGGGTAGGGAACTCCCTTGTTAAAAAGAATAATCACGATTCTGTTAAAAAAGTCATTGGTGCTTCAAATTCAAGTAGCCGTCATAACTGCGGGTTAAGAACATGTCTGAGGAGGCATCGGGGTGAAAATCATGATGAAGATGGGGATTCGTCAGTCCAAATTCTTGATTCAACTGATGATCAGTCACAAAATGACTTAGAAAGTTCGCAAAGTCGGAGGAAGTTCTCAACAAGAATAAAAAATCTAGGCAGCTTTGCAATCAAGAAAAATAATAATTCGAAAATGGAAAATAAAAGGAGTCCTGTAGTTAAATCACCTGCGAACAGGATAGACAAACGCAAACCCGCACTTCGTGTTAACGCTGGAGCATCGACGAGCAACCCAGCGAATTCGAAAGATTTGAATGAGATTATTCCAGCAAAAATCGTAGCAATAAAAACTGAATCTACGTACGAAAAATCGTTTATAGTTGTAGAAACGCTCCCGTCAAGAAAAGAAATTCTTCAGTTTAAGCCCACTAAGAACCCACCTATCAATTGCCCCAAATGCAGTAGCTGCATTTATAGCTTGGGTAGCTACAGAACACACGTCAGCAGAAAATATTTATTTGCAGACAGATTCTCATGTCGTCAGGGAAATTGTGATTATACCGTCGCTAACTTCGCATCACTTAAAAATCATTGCCTGCGTCATCACTCCGCTCTACCGATTCTTGCTCCAGATTCAACTGATAAATTCCAACGGATTCAGAAACTGGTGGAAGAACTAATTGATGTTTGAAGAGTGCTCTTCATTATGCTAATTTTGCGTTTAAGAATTAATAGTTTTAGATTTAGATATAGATCAGCAAATTTTTATCTTTTATGATGCGTAAGAAAAATTAAATTAAATTTCATCATTAAATCTGTTCTCGCACATAAATTTTATAGAGAATTATTTTTATAGAATTTAGCATTTATTGACATTTACAAACAAATACTTTTTTCTAGAAAACAATTTTTTTAGACTTTTTCAATTTAAATGACTGCAAATTCTCAATAATATTAGTCTGTGGGACTTGGTTTAATTTTAAAATTAGCAACTCTTAAGTAATATTTTGTGTGCGAATGACGTAGTATTTTTAAAATTTTTAAATCTTTTGCAAAGCAAAATAAAAGATAATAAATAAAATAGTAAAAAATTATTGAAGAACGATGAACATTTCTTTATAATTTTATCATTATTTAAAAAAAATTAAATCTCGATCCATTCAATATTTATTTTGTATATTTACAAATAATTAGTTTATCATCCTTGGAAGTCAGGGCTATTGTGTCCTTGAGGGGACACCATTTTACACCGGTGCATCTAAATAAATTGACACCAGCCGGATGTCGAATTCCCTGAATCTCTGTCATTGCGGGAGTCCAAAAACTGACAGAGTCTTTACCCGTGCAGATGCACAGCTTCGTTTCGTAGGAATGCCAGTCGAAATCTGAAAAATACACGGGCATTATTTTTTTTTGTCATATTTTAGTAGCTTTTCGTCGGATTTAATATGATTATTATATTTTAGTAATATTAGACTAGATATATTCTAAAATTTTAAATTATTTATTTAATTAAAACAAACCCGCAACGTCACTGAGATGGACCAAAACAGATGTCAAAGCAACTTTCTTCATATCCCATATCCACACAGCAGTAGGATAAGCGTCCGTAGAGATTGCCAGGAACTTCCCGTCCCAACTGAACTTGACGATGACTTTCTGCTTTAGAGACGCCCGGGTGCAGGTCGGGATGACTAAAATGTCTTGAACACGTTTGTCTAATAAAATAAGTCCATAATAAAATAATAAATCCATAATAAATAATTCATTGTCATTGTATAATTTTACAAAGCGGAACAATTATTTTTTCTTTTATTATTACTGCTTATTATTTATTATATTTTATTTATTATTATTTATGATTTAATGTTATTTATTATTATTTAATTTTTTCAATGAATTTTATTAATTACAAAGTAAAATGTTGAACTTAAACCGACAAAAAACTCACATGAACTGTGTGCAATCACACCGAAATCGTCCTCAATAATCTCTGTGTATTGTTGGCACTGCAAATAACTTCGAGGCAATGAATGCTCGAGCTTCTCTTCCACCAAAAGTCCGTAGGTCAAGCCGTTCAGGATTCTGAGCTAGAATAACACAAAAAACAAATCAACATTACAATAATAATAATAAAAAATTAATAATTCAGTTATCTTGAGGAAAATATTTTAATTTAGTAAATTGTCGGCGAAGGATCTTAAAGTACCAATTGCTATGTTGAAGGGATAGCAATTGGTACTTTAAGATCCTTAGCCGACGAAATACAGATTCACTCTCTTTAATATTGACGGAACATTTTTTAAATAAAATGTAATGTGAATGAACAAATGGATAAAGTTTAATTATAAATTTATTGATAAATAGAATAAACGCGCTCATAAAAATTAACTTACTTCATTCCGGTGACTGAAAGTCGCAAGGAATTGACCTGTCGGAGCCCAAAGGGAGACTGTCATGCCCACGGCGAGCCCATCCGGGGAGAAGTGTTTGACGAGATCTCCGGACGGGGTGTAGATGTAAATACTGCAAAATAGGGACGAATCTCGGAGTAAAATTGCGAGGTCATTTGGGCACCAACTAACTTCTTCCAGGTCATTGCAGGCTACTGTGAATCTCTACATAACAAATAACAATTAAAAAAATAAACAATATAATATACTTAAGTCTAATAATAACAATTTAATCGAATTCTTATTTATTGCAATTGTTTTGAAAAAAAATTAATTTTTGTATTTGTATTTATTAAAGTATCAGGCAGTGTAATGCACTGCTTTTCAATAACAGATACTATGCGTGCGTCAATATGGTCAATATAGCATCTATAGGTACAATCATAATACAAGCCGAGTCAAAATTAATAATTAATTAATTAATTAATGTATAAGTACAGTAATTAATTTCCAATCCTCCGTATTATAAATGCCCAGACAAGTCTCGTAATCCTCGTTAAACTGTCCTAATGCCATTCGTTTTCCGCTGCCACTGAAGGATTTATTTCTCTTGATCGGCAGGATGTCCCGAATGTGGAAGACTTCTTTGTCGCTGATTGACCAGATTGTTAGTTGGACCTGTAGGAAACAATCAAGTTTCACAATAAAAATTTACTAAAGTAAATACAAAAATTAATACAAAAGTAAATACAAAAATATACACAAAAGTAAATACAAAAATATACACAAAAGTAAATACAAAAATAAATACAAAACACAAAAGTAAATACAAAAATAAATACAAAACACAAAAGTAAATACAAAAATTAATACAAATATTAATACAAATATTAATACAAAAGTAAATACAAAAATTAATACAAAAGTAAATACAAAAATTAATACAAAAGTAAATACAAAAATTAATACCAAAATTAATACCAAAATTAATACAAAAAAAAATACCAAAATTAATACCAAAATTAATACCAAAATTAATACCAAAATTAATACAAAAATTAATACAACAATTAATACAAAAATATCAACATTAATTTTACATAGTGAGCAGCTGTGGTAAGAATATTCCTGGCATTTGCCCAAGTAAAGTCCTCCAGTCCTACGCCATCCTCTTCATTGCCCACATTTATTTTGCAATTCCAATTCGGCAAATCCACTGAGAAAACTTGAATTAATCCGTATTCCAACGCTCCGCAAGCCAGGTAACTGGAGTCCGCTGACCATTCCAAAGCGTCAACCCGAGCCGGCAATGTAGCAGATTTAATTACAATATTATTCTCCATCATATTCTGAATCACAATACCGGTGTTGACGGCTCGGGCGATGAAGGTTCCATCCGGGGACCAAGCGAAATGTGAAGCATTCTCGGGATCAGAGAATTCCATTTTGCATGGAATTATTTTTCAATCTGTAAAAAATAATAATAAATAAATAAATACGTAATCATTACTATATATGTATTTGTATGTAAATAAATAATAAAAAATGAATAATCGTTATTTAAATGAATAATAAATAAATAAATAATCCTAAATAATTAATTAATAAATAATCCTAAATAAA
>JAQGAK010002420.1:0-20506 GCA_034696945.1 Lipothrix lubbocki
AATTTCCTTTCATTTGATACCATGTTCATGTGAATCGGTCAAGTGGTTTTTTCTCTATCAGCAAATCCCCGGAAAGCCTTTGGTGCTCCCATTTAAACACATGGACATTGAAAAAAAATCAACTTTGCGCATAAATGGGTCTATTTTGATGTAAACTATTTGTTTTAGCTATTTTCGGGTTCATCTAAAATAGTACGGTTCTGGGCTCTCCGAAAAGGTCTGAAATTACTGATTACTACTACTTACCCCAAAGGTTGGAGTGAACCCTTATACCCGGGTACCAGATGATGAATTCCCGTCCAGATTTTCTGGAATGACGGACCCATAAAAGGTAATGATTTGAGCACATAGCGCCAAATAAAGTAATTTATAACGGTTCTAGCAATCAAAAAAAGAATTTATTATCATTACAATAATAATAAGACATTTCAAATTTTCATTTCGTAGACAAAATAAGATCCAATAATATTTATAATAAAAGTATATTAATATATTTATGCAAGTTACTGGTAATACACTATTAACGAGAACATTATATAAATTTACATACCTCCTTTCAGTGCTCTGAATAAGATCAAACAATTCCAGTAATTCTTCTATACAATGTAAACCAGTAAGTTCGTCGGACATTACACCAGGTGGCACAGGGATTTTGGCAATCAAATCTTCCAAAGGAAATCCCAGATTCTGTATTTAGGCAAAGAGTATCGTAACTATAAGGTACAATATTCAGCGGATGGGTTTCGAGCAAAATTTAGATGTAAAAAAATGATTACATGTACTAGAATATTGGCAACTGGGAGTGATACCAACTGAATGCTATTGAAATCCTTATCAAACCCCGTACAACTTTTGGTGCCCCTTATTTTTGCAATGTCACGTTCCAGCTTAATAATGTTTTCAATATCGTTTCTAACTGTGGAATTTAGGCCATCACTTTGTTTGTTTAAAAGTGCTACCGTTTTGAACATACCCTCCACGTACGGTAAAATATGTTCATTCCTGTTATTACTTGTGCCCGCCGGGTAGTCTTCGGACAATCCGGGGTTTCCTATCGAAACCTAAATCAATTATTATAATAATGTAAGGTAATTCGTAACATAACATGGTGTGTTTACTACAAAATCGCTCTAGCGGTAATAACCATAAGTTCCACAATGTACGTTTACTAATATGTTACAATGATGTTATATTTACCACCAACAGATACTTTGCAGTATGTCCGACAAACATCAAGTTTATGTTTAAAACTTCTGAAAATCCACTGGCAATTATTTCCAGGAGCAGATTCTTGGATTTGGATTCAGTCCAATCGGCACCATGTAGCATGGGCCACTCTCTAATCAAACCATCATTCAGAATGGTGTAAATTTCTTCAGCCTGATAGTCTTGAACGGATGAAATATTTTTGCTGCTGTTTAAACGAGAATGTGGTTCGGGATCGTCGTTAGTCGCAGAAAGAATGCAGGTTGCGTAAAACTGCCTAGCTTGTTCAAATGCCTTTGTATTATTCCTCCCTGGTGGAGCTTCAAGCATGTCTGTTATCATAGTAACAGAGTCAGGGTAATAGTTAATGCCATTAATTTCTTTTACAAGTTAATTGAAGATAAAGTATAGTGCACATTAAATGCCGCACAAAATATACATACATAATAATGTATCTACTTGAATTTTAAGGTGGGTTAGATATCTCTATGTATACTTAGTCTCGCGTAGCACAAGCAATGCAAACCATTGATGGTCCACCCATCTGGCACTTTTGAAAAATGAAAAACGCCCATCTTTCATCTCAAAAAGCTATATGGAAGTAATTTTTTGAAAAGAACAATACCCTTTACGTCGATATAGGTCCGTAAATTCAATTTCCGCAAAGCTGGAACTGTATATCCTTGGAGTGCCTTTCCGCATGAAAACATATAAAAGTCTTGACAGGGATCGACTGTGGGGTCAGCATGGTTGTCTATCCACTTTTTAGCGAAGTAGAGCATGCGAGTTTCCTGATTGACAACAAAAGGATAACTGATAATAGCCACAAGGATCATTAATACGAATAGGCGATTGGTAATTTTCTCGAGCCGAGTATAGTTGCGTTTGAAGTGGTCCAGTGCAAAATTCCACAACCGTTTCAAGGGACCAGATTGGGGATTATTAGAGGATTCTGTACCCAAAAGTTCTGCAAATTTATGTATACGTACATGTTTTTGAGATTACACATACATTTATTTCGACAAAAGCCGTACTAATAAGATGTTTATTGTATAAAATATTCTTGGTTATGTTGTGACCTTGGCAAAGGCTACTGTTGACGTCCAAACGCTTCAAATATGTACGAATGGGTGACATTATATTTAATATTAAATAAAATTAGTGAAAAAATAAATATACCGTTTTCCTCATCCTGCACAGCCTCCATAATTAAAGAATGTTTTGTCACTATCAGTCTTGGGTAACAGCTAGAAAAAAATGATTGAGTACCTGGACAAATAGTGTGCATAAATCAGTTTTTCGGACAATTAATTTGATTATCATAGATATATGCTTATCAAAGAATCAATTATAAATTCTTTTTTATTTCAGTTAAGGAACGTATAGGATACTATTATCCAATGTTTGCATTTAAAGCAATCGAATGAGAAATGTTCGAGAAATCACTCAAAATTATAAATTTTCAACTTCATCAAGAACCAATAATCTTGATATCCCTCGACATCGAACAACACTATTTCGTAAATCCTCCAATGAAGCAAAAACAACTAATAAGTATGGAATTACAACATGGATAATGAATAAGAGATTGGAATAATCGATTGATTCTTCTATCAAAAATTGGGATCTACATTACAAAATGATATGTGAAATTTAATTTTAAAATGTATTATGAAAGTAAGTGTTTCTAGGGGGAAGGCCAGTCTTTTTGTATTGATGTAGCTCAAACACGTTAATAAAGTCATGAATTGAATTTGAATATTATTTGGCTCTTCAGGTAGCACGTTTCATTTTTCGCCCCTCTGTAATAATTTTTTTCATTGGCACTTGATTTTTCTCCATTCATTTTGTATGCTTAAAATACCAGAAATTTGTAATGAATTAATCTTTTATAATTAACAAATTTGTTTTCTGCCTCAAACCAACACGAAAGAAACAATCTCTTGCATCCTCTTTCAGGAAATTGGTTAAAAATTTTAACTACACAAATCCTTTACTCCGAATTTTTAATCACAAGCAAGACCGAGGATAATGACAAAATCTTACATTATACACATTACAACACAGCTGTGACTGGGGGACGATCTAATTCATTCGATTTCTTACACCTCCTTCCTCCGAATAATAGTGTAAATTTCCAAGCAATCTTTTGGTCAGGACTTTACCGTGAAGTTAGAGAGAGAACAAAACTACTATACGATTGAAAATATGTACATGCGTTTATGGAAGAAGACTAGGTAAAGTAAACGTTTGTTTAACGTTTAAACTGCTCACTTAAGTAATAGTATATACATACATATAACATATTTGGTATGTAACCCTTGTGAGAATTAAGTTTCTACAAAGGTATAGATATGTATAACTCATATCCCAAATAAATAATATCTTGTCGAAGACATAATACTCTCATAAAAGATTGAACTGAAGGATAAAATTACAAATTACAATGGAGATGTTTTAGTAAACGTACAGATAGTTAGTTGTACTAACCTTCTTTTCCATGGTTTGCAAGTAATGCACTATACATGCAACGCATACCATTACAAAATGCGATGTTGTAATGTTTTCAAATTATTATAGAGATTTTAGGCTTTTATCACTTTTCCATGGGAGATAGTCCCTTGAGATCGGATCTAGTTTCTGAAATCATTTTACAGGCACTCACCGAGTGTCTGGGTTAGTGCACTGAACAAATAGTAAGTACATAGTTGTAAATAATAAGAGCATAAGAAGCGATGACGCTACGTATATATGTATGCTAACTATAAGTTCAAGGGCTAAGGGTTTTCGTCCTTTTTGTAACTAATGAAAGGAATTAAAACATCAATGATAGAACTTGCATGAGCAGTAGAATGCTTCAGCAATTTCTTGTACTTATTAGGTACAAGCATATATGACATATGTACGCTATTTCCTTTCGTTAAAATTACAATTTCATAATTTCTAGAAAATAATGTCTGTTTGGGCTAAAAATTATAAATTGTTTCATTTTATGTTGTTCAAGTAAATTTCCGTTGTTGCAACTCTGTCAAAACGTGTAAAATTCATAATATTTTCTGTTTTAATAATGATTGTATGACTACATTCAATCACAAAATAAGTACTATTAAACAATTAAACACTGTTGTACACTGTATTTATTAACACATATACAGGTGTATTACATAGTTAACACAGGAGTTTACACAGAGAAAAAAGATTTGGGAGTTAATTTATGTGTAGATTTGATTTTGGAGAGGAGCGTTAGTCTACTTTTCTCTTCCCGAAATGAATGAAGTTCAGAACAGAACTTATCACCCAAGAAGCAATTTTTATAGCAGTGTAAATAATAATCAATACAGCTAATAAAATAAAACCCCAGACATCCAAGCATCTGCGCTGGAACCAATACTGATTAATTCCAAACGATTTCAAATGATCCAGACCTGTACCATCTTTTGAGTTCCTCATAACATATTCTGTCCACCAGAGGGCGGAATCCATTGGTTGTTGTGGCCTGTCCTTGGATAGTTTTGAAATTCTTTTCATTGCTTTAAGGTAACTGCGGTAATACAAATACAAACACTGATGTTCGTAATATTTTATTATTTATTATTCGCATAAAAATAATTTTATATGTTCTATGTAAACGACAATTAGTTCTTAAAAATAAACAAATAAAAGAATTGTGCAATGTAGTGAAGTAATTTTTATTTCACCTTGAATTATTTATTAATTCGGCCACAGCGTTCTCTAAATCAGTCAACGTCAACAAAGAGATCTCCAGTTTCAAGGCTGCCCCACGCCTCATTAAATTGTTTACATTGAAATCCTGATCCGCAAAGAAAGGGACTCCAATTATTGGCACTCCGTGGTAAACGGCTTCTTGAGTGCCGAGCATGCCTCCGTGGGAAACAAAGCACAGGATATCTTTATGCGCTGAAATATTTTGAAAATCCGTTGTTATTGAAATTTTATATAAATAATAAATTAATTATATATACATAGAATAGAAAATTATATTTTAATAGAAACTATTTTAACTCGAATGTTATACTTTAATATCTTGAAGTTCATATTTTGAATATAATCGCAACAAAGCTGTATTAACAAACCCAAAATTGGCTGCTGGGGAGCATAGGACAGTGTCATAAGATTTGGAGGAATTTTGTCGGGAGGATTCCCTGTCCATTTCATGATGAACCCTACTGTCGGAAACTTGGAGAAAGCTTGCAAAAACATTTCTTTTAAATAATCAGGAAGCTGAACAAGTGTTCCAAAACTGATGTAAACAAATCCTTTTGGGAATTTTTGGATGAAATTATTGATATTCTGTAATACCGACAGATAATATTGTTTTACTATTCAAATTATTTTATTACCAATACGTTCTACATTTAATAAATTATGCTAGTATTTAAAATTTGATGTGTATAGATTTACTAACTTCCGGAAGCTTAAACTTCTCCTTTTTTGAGCATTGCAATCCTCCAACTTCCACAAACATTGGCGGTAATGCTCTTGGGACCTCCAAGATAAAATGGGAATTGAGGAAAATCAAACTTGTATTTTTCTCTATTTCCGCCACATACGGCATGTCCGGCATATTAAGTTTCGTCCTCAGCAGTTCATCCAAATCATTTAAATATCCACTAACATGCCTGTAGCCAAAGTGCATTTCCAGCGTTGACAAAACGTTTTGAACCCTTTGGTAAAAATTCATTTCATTGCCAATCCATCTTGCTCGCATATCCGGTACCCAGGAATTTGCTGGATCAACCCCGAAAGTGTCATAATTTGTTGGGTGAAGCGGTGACGTAGCAAAATACAGGAATGGAGCTTGGAATTTGTAAGCGAAACCAAGTCCACAGTGATTAAACATGTCATCAATTATAACTAAATCAAATTTTGAATCTTCCAATTTCCCCCAGAAATCCTGACTCTCTAAAAACATTTTGCAAAGGTGGATGCCGTAAGCTGGAAGGTTCCCCAAATCTGGATTGCGCGGTGATGTGTTGCTTTGAATTCTGTCTTGGACGACGCCTTCATAGATCTCAACTATCTTATCAAATTCTTGACGAAGTTCCTTAGGAATCCAGTAATTGATTTTTGGATGCGGGGTTTTGTATTCTGTCGGCATGATCATGGTCACATTGTGACCCGCCTCAAGTAATTTTTGTCCATAAGGATGAAGAACATTGAGTTGACTGTAGGAACACACTAGCACAAATATTAAAATATTCTCACTTTCACATGATTTGTAGGTTAGGAGACATATTATTAATGCCAAATATAGCTTGGGAGTATTAAGGACGACCATTCTGATACATGGACGGATTGAGATTGGCAATTAAAATAGATGCGAATAGGTGGAAATGAGAATGTGATGATTGCGTGATCACAGGAAAGGGGTGCATGAAGAAATAGACCGTTGTATGGATGGATGGCATGATTCATGGTCATATTTTTTTGCTGGAGTGTGTGACCTTTACCTTTTCGTCGGCCTGTGATGCCAACCCATAAATACCATTATACAGATACATAATTCTACAATTGGATCTCTATGTCTAAGGATGAGCTATGCACATATTTATGCACCTTGTATTTGAACATTATCATGATTTTTGCTACATGCAATTTTACTTGTATAGAATAAACATTTTACCGCTATAAAAATAAATAATTATTACGGAACATAATTAAAATTTTATTTTCAACAAGCCACTTAAAAAGTATAACATTTTTTATAATAATCCATATAATTTGAAAGTTTTTTCAAAAACTGCAAGGCTATATAAACGAAAATGTTGAATTGGATGGAATAAAAAAAGTTTTATACAGCAAGTTTAGTAAAAACAATTTAAACAAGCTTTTTGTTTCAAATTATTCAAGACACGACTGGTATGGCGAGAACTACTTCGGTTTACTATTCCGATTTTATTTTCTCAAAGTTAAAAACAATCCGAACCAAGCGATTCAAGCAATAAATAATTTTTATGGTGGTATAAATAGTAATTAATACACTTAATAAAACAAATATCCACACATCCAAGCATCTGCGCTGGAACCAGTATTGATTAATTCCAAGCGGCTTCAAATGATTCAGGCCTGTACCATCCTTCGTGTTTCTCAGTACATATTCCGTCCACCAGAGGGCAGAATCCATCGGATGTTGGGGCCTGTCCTTGGACAGTTTTGAAATTCTTTTCATTCCTGTACTGTAACTACGATTAATAAACTCGGATTAAAAAAATATGTTTCGTTTTTATATAGCCTCTGCGAAATTTGATTTAATTTTTTTTACAACCCCAAATTCATATTGCAATTTTATAAACCAATGTAAAGAAGTGAATGAGGGTGTCATAAATCGTTATTTAACCTGGAATTATTAACTAATTCGGCAAGAGCGTCCTCTAAACCAGTCAATGTCAAGGTAGCTATCTCCAGTTTCAAGGCTGCCCCACGTCTCACTAAATTATTGACATTGAAATCTTGATCCGCAAAGACTGGGAGTCCAATTACAGGCACTCCGTGGTAAACGGCTTCTTGAGTGCTAAGCATTCCGCCGTGGGAAACAAAGCTCAGGATATTTTTATGCGCTGAAATGTTTTGAAAACCCGCTGTCATTAACAATTTATAAAAAAGCAACTTTCCAGAAATAACAAAGCATATACATAGTTATACAGAATATATGGGAATAGAATTTACATTTTAATTTATTAACTTCCAAAAGTTGTATATATGTTTAAAAAATAAATGAATAAATATTTCGAATCCAGTCTTCAACAAGAAAAGCTGAATTGTAATCAACCAACCCAAAATTGCTTGCTGTGGTGCGTAGGACAGGACCATAAGATTTGAAGGGATTTTGTCAGGCGAATTCCCGGTCCATTTCATAATGAATCCTACTGACGAAAACTTAGAGAGAGCTTGCACAAACGTTTCTTGAAAATTGTTAGGAAGTTGCACAACTGTTCCAAAACTTATGTAAACAAATCCTTTGGGAAATCGTTTGATGAAATTATTAATATTCTGTAAAATCAATTAAATAATATTTTAAAGACATCCGAAATGAATAAGAATTAATAATATTAAAAATAAATTGAATAAATTCCATGTAGGAATTTATTTACGATTGTAAAAATATTAAATATATGGAAATAATATTTACTAACTTCCGGCAGGTTCAATTTTAAACTTTTTGAACATTGTAATCCTCCAACCTCCACAAACATTGGTGGCAATGCCCTTGGAATCTCCATACTAAAATGCGAATTAAGGAATATCAAACTAGCACTTTTCTCTATTTCCGCCAACTCCGGCATGTCCGGTATATTCAATTTTGATCTCAACAATTCGCCCAAATCATCAAAATATCCACTAAAATGTTTGTAGCCAAAGTGCATTTCCAGCGTTGACCAAACATTTTGAACCCTTTGGTAAAAGTTCATTTCATTGCCAATCCACCGTTTGCGCATGTCTGGTAACCACGAATTTGCTGGATCAACTCCGAAGGTGTCATAATTGGATGGGTGAAGAGGTGACGTCGCGAAGTAAATGAATGGAGCTTGGAATTTGTAAGCAAAACCAAAACCACAGTCGTTCCACAAATCATCAATTATAACTAAATCAAATTTTGAATTTTCTAATTTCCCGAAGAAATTTTGACTTTCCAAAAGAACTTTGCACAGATGGACACCGTAAGGTGGAATGTTTTCCAAATCTGCATTCCGCCCTGAGGTCTTAGTGTCGATCCTAATTTGAACCACGGCTTCATACTTCTGAATCAATTCATTAAATTCCTGAGTAAGTTCCTTAGGAACCCAGTAATTAATTTTGGGATGTGGAGTTTTGTATTCTGTCGGCATGATCATGGTCACATTGTGACCCGCCTCAGTTAACCTTTGCCCATAAGGATGAAGAACATTGAGTTGACTGTAGGAACAGACTATCACAAATATTAAAATATTCTCACTTTTGCATGGTTTGTAGGCCAAGAGAAATATCATTGTTGTAAAATATAGCTTGGGAGTATTAAGGACAACCATTCTGACTGTCTATAGGGATTAATCCAACAACGAAACTAGCAATAAACGTAGACATACAGACTATTTATAATAATTGAAAATATTAGAGAATATGAATGCAATGGATACGTGATCACGGGAAAAAGATGACTGAAGAACATATGTACAAAAAAGTATGTGAAAAAGTGTTACATAAAATTGATTGATGTGAGCTTCATCGTCTTCAGGGTCATATTTTTTTCTCAAAATAGTATGTATGACCCATAGATTTTCTCCTGTGATATCGATTTATGTACAAATGTACACAGCTGTACACATATCAATACATACTGTAACAACTTGAAAACTATAAATAAAGATATGGACTAAAATAACTACTTATACTAAAATAATAAAAATACTACTTATTATTGTCTTCAAATTTGTCTCAAACCTGAAAAGGTAAATACAATAAATGATGCGATTTTCAATTGAATTCCGCTTATTTGGAAACAGATCTAAGATCTAATTTATGCAAAAATCATTGATTTCAGTTTTTAGAAATTAACACTAGCAATAAATGTATTAGATTATTCAAAAAATAGAAAATTGCATTAAAAATAATAATTTACTATAGACGGTAAGACAGAAATGCGTTCATAGGCCATATTATGTTTTGTAGTTATGTAATTATAATTAAATTTATTCTGGTAAATATGATGCCACGAATATTAAACCGAATAATTATTAATAACTAATTATTAATAACTAAATTAACTACTAAAATTTGTAGTATGGTGGAATCAAAATTCAGCTTGCTTATTCTGATTTTATTTTCCCAAATTTAAAAACTCCCCGAATCAAGAATAACGTGCATCCAACAATTCTTAACGCGGTGTAAGTAGTAAATAATACAACTAGTAGAATAAATAACCACACATCCAAGCATCTGCGCTGGAACCAGTACTGATTAATCCCAAAAGGTTTCAAATGATTCAAGCCAGTACCATCCTTCGTGTTCCTCAGAACATATTCCGTCCACCAGAGGGCGGTATCCATCGGATGCCGGGGCCTGTCCTTGGACAGTTTTGAGATTCTTTCCATTGCTTGGCGGTAACTATTATATAATAAAACGAATATCTTCAAAATCTACTACTTGGTCATGTGTTTCTAATTTCTGAAGAATTAAGCTCACATTATGATTTTTCGGTAAATTGCAATAATTCATGCTAATTAACAAATCAATAAAATAAGTGGATCACAGCGTTATAAATTGTAATATTACCTGGAATTATTAATTAATTCCGCTAGAGCACTCTCTAAATCAGATGAACTCAATGTAGCTAACTCTAAATACAAGGCTGCCCCACGTCGTACTAAATTATTTATGTTGAAATCTTGATCCGCAAAGACTGGGAGTCCAATAACTGGCACTCCGTGGTAAACTGCTTCTTGAATGCTGAGCATTCCTCCGTGGGAAATGAAGCACAGGATATTTTTATGAGCTAACAAACAATATAAATTATGAGCTGTAATTAAAAATGATTACATATGTACTTATAAGTAATCAATATGTTGAATATACATAATCTGAAGCAATAATGCCATGCTAATAAACAAACCCAAAATTTCTTGCTGTGGTGCATAAGACAATGCCATCAGATTTGGAGGAATTTTGTCCGGTAGCTTTCCCGTCCATTTCATAATGAAGCCAGCTTTGGGGAACTTTGAGATAGTTTGCAAAAACATTTCCTCTAAATGATTAGGAAGGTCCACAGCTGTTCCAAAACTGATGTAAACAAATCCTGGAAATCTTTTGATGAAATTATTGATGTTCTGATATAAAAAAAATTAATTTATCGATATTATATTCACAGCTTAAAGCCCCATAATAAATTCATTGTCCAAAAATTGTATTTGTAGTCAATTTAGGGATGAAATCTAAATTTTCACAACATGGTGTGAATTTACTTTAACTTACTAACCTCCGGAATATTCAACTTCAAGTTTTTTGAGCATTGCAATCCTCCAACTTCCACAAACATTGGTGGTAACGCCCTTGGAATCTCCATACTAAAATGCGAATTGAGGAATATCAAACTAGCATTTTTCTCTATTTCCGCCAACTCCGGCATGTCCGGTATATTCAATTTTGATCTCAGCAATTCACCCAAACCATCAAAATATCCACTAAAGTGGTTGTAGCCAAAGTGCATTTCCAGCGTTGACCAAACATTTTGAACCCTTTGGTAAAAGTTCATTTCATTGCCAATCCACCGTTTGCGCATGTCTGGTAACCACGAATTTGCTGGATCAACTCCAAAAGTGTCATAATTTGATGGGAGAAGCGGAGACGTAGCGAAATAAATAAATGGAGCGTTGAATTTGTAGGCGAAACCAAGTCCGCAATGATTAAACAAATCATCAATTATAACTAAATCAAATTTTGAATTTTCTAATTTCCCGAAGAAATTTTGACTTTTTAACAGAATTTTGCACAGATGAATGCCCACCGATGGAAGGGCTTCCCAACGCACATTTTGTGAGGATCCCTTGGTGGCAATTCTAAATTTTATCATGGCTTGACTCTTTCGTAATAAAAGCTTGTCATATTCTTGACGAAGTTCCTTGGGAACCCAGTAATTAATTTTTGGATGTGGAGTTTTGTATTCTGTCGGCATTAACATGGTCACATTGTGACCCGCCTCCGTTAACTTTTGCCCATAAGGATGAAGAACGTTGAGTTGACTGTAGGAACACACTAGCACAAATATTAAAATATTCTCACTTTCACAGGAATTGCATGTTAAGAGACATATTATTAGTATTAAATATAGCTTTGGAGATTTAAGACCCATCATTCTGCTGACTGTGTTGAAGAACTGAAAACTTATTTAAAACTGGAAGAATTGTTTCATTGTTGTTACAAATACATTATGAATTTATTGTTGTTTTTGATCACAGGCATGTGAATGTGTAGAAACCGGCTTTACTAGGAATCACAGTTGTTTATCTCTGAAGTTCGATCCTCTAAAAGTTTGCAGTATGAAGATTTTGTGTAATCTCCAAGGTCAATTTTTTTGTTGATTTTCCATGTACCTTTAACATGTCCAGTTCATATGTGATTCATGAATATTGCATATCTCATGCACAGGATTGTATATTGTAGTTTTATTAACCTTCAGCTTATTTATAAACTTCTGCGGTATTTGTTTACATGTGAAATATATACTTAATTATATGCATCAATGAAAATAATTGATAAAACAATTGAAAAAATAAAATATAATAATATAAAAAATTACAAATAATTATAAAATATTATCAAAGAATTTTAAATAAGAATATTATTATTTCAAGCAAATAATGAAATAATAGGTTTATTTTCCAGTCTTTCTTGTTGTTTCATTTAAAATGTCGTATGTTAAAAATTAATTACAAGCTTGAAGACAAAATAAAATCAATAATTGGAAGTGATAAATTAAATTCAGCAACGATACAATTAGACATCACACTAAATAATAATACATACAAACGATTACAACAACGTAAACTTTTTCGAGGAAATCATGACAATTTATTATGAAGATATTACAAAAATTAACACACTACTCCAACTTTCCCTTTCTAAATAAACAATTCAACACCAGTCGCGCCGCTAAAGATAAAATCTTCATAGACAAGTAAGATAAAATTAGAGCCGAAAATAAAATGAACGCCCAGACATCAAGACATCTTCGTTGAAACCAAGTCTGGTGAATTCCTAATGGCTTTAAGTGGTTCAGTCCGGTACCGTCCTTCGAGTGTCTCAGAATATATTCGATCCACCAGATGGTTGTATCCATGGGATGCTGCGGTCGATCTTTGGATAATTTTGTAATCCTTTGCATGGATTGTCGGTATCTATGACAATTAAAAATACATTTTAAAATTGTTCATTTTTAAAAGGCATGCGTTCAGCATTTATTTTGTAATGCAGTGTGTAAAAGTTGAGAAGTTACACCTAAAGGAGTATATGGGTTAAGCACAGGGCTTGGGCCTTGGGCCCCCCGTGGCATACCATGTAATACTCATTCGCTATATACTGCATACATAAGTCTCCCTTCTGCTATTACGCTCCGCTGCTGCTGCGGCGTACGTACGGGCCAGCATATACATTTCGTCGGCGAAGGACCCTAAAGTACTAAATTCTATACCTTCAATGTTGAAATTGGTACTTTTTGATACCATGCCTTCAGCAGCAGCGGAGCGGAAGCAGAAGGGAGAATTATGTATGCAGTATATAGCGAATGAGTACTACATGGTATGCCACGGTGGGCCCATCAAGCCCTGTGCTTAACCCATATACTCCTTTTAATTTTAAAATTTTGTGAATATACAGGAAATAAATATTATAATAATTATTTGACTACTAATTATTGACTATTTTTAATTTTAAGAACGTCGTACGGCGGATGAACAGCAACCCTCCCTGGACACGGATCTTGTCATCGAGACCGAAACTCCTCCACCGAACGAGTCGGGTGCTGGTGGACAGGACTCAAGTACGAGGAATCAACTCATTATGTCATTCAATGCTGCAACGTTTAAGGTGAATTTTGAAGAGAAAATCGAAAATCAATGATATGCAACCACAATGTTTTAACAATTTTTTGAATTTTTCTTTTTTGTTTGACTCACGAAACGCGATGATTGATTAAATTAATAATTATTAATTAATTATTAGCAATTATTAATATTTATTATTATATTACGCTTTCATTTTGAATTCCAGGCTCTTCAGGAATCAAGTGCGGGCACAGCTCTGATTAAAAAGTCACAAACTTTAACACCGGAGTAAAGAATATGGATGAAGACATGGCTATGCCGGACAATGTTAGTTGCTTGTATAAAATTAAAATCTTCCTTATCCGGTACAAATGTTAAAATGATAGGCGTACAAATCCTCGAAATAATTGCATGAAAATGAAAATATTATGTACTTGTTGGTTATATAGTAATCTTGTTAATAATTAATTAATTATTATTTTATTTTAAAATCAACTATGTATGTATAACTGTATAAGTATATACAAAATTGGCATATTATTTGTGTTATAGTGCCAATATTCTGTATGGACGCATAATATTATGTAAAATATTTTTGAAGTTAATTAATTAATTAATTTAGCATTAGTCCTCTATACCCTTTTTATAGTATGTTAGTTTTTATATTACTTTCTTTAAATTTTACATTACATGAATCATGTCGATTTTGGAGTAAATCTTGTTGTTGTTGACACTGACGCTGTATGTACTTTGTACTTAAGTATGTATCGTCAGTTCAGTTCGCATAAGAAAATACATAATTGTTTATTTATTATTATTTCCCTCTTTCTTCTTCTGTATGCGCATAATTATTTTAGTAAGTACAATAAATTATTAATGTAATATATTTCTTATATATTAGGTAAATATTGTCTAACGAGAATAATTATGCTTCTTCTTCTTCGCTGTGCAAGAATTCTTTATAAAGTATATTATTTTATTGTTACGGATACGGAAATGAAATTTTTTGTCGATCGTAATTACATTTAATGTATAAATCATTATTAATGCATTTGTCGAAAATAATTACCTGTGGAAAACGCATTATGCAATGAAATCTATTTACCTGTAATAATTACATAAACTATTATAACAACTTGGAGTTAATGTAGTAGTAGAAATTATTATTGAATAAACGAACACTATTCTTTCCAATTTGGTCGTGGTGAATGATGCCGTAATACTTTTTTGTTTATTTGTGGCACAATATTTTAAATCTTTGTCTTATAGAAATGATTTCTGCTGGGCAGTATGTATTTGATTAAAATCAGAAGATTAATGAATGAAATAAATAAATAAATACAAATGGACGCACGTTAGTTAGCTATAAGAAAAGAACTATTTACAATTTATTACAGAACTTCATTTAAAGCTTTTATCAAGGGATTTTCCTGGATATTCTATCCTAATGGAAGTTCAATTTACATACACAAGATTCCTTTGCCGTTTCTTCTTTAAATTGATTTTGATCTTCATCCTTCGGAGGATTTAACTTTTCTGGGTAGCACGGGCTCATTGGGCATGCGGAATCCCATTAAATGCGCTAAATCATCCGCCGAACGCTCCCCGTGCCCCTTGAACTTCTCCTGCAGTTCCAAGAACTGCCTCGTACTTTGTAAATACAATAGATATTTCTGCCCGGTACTGAATAATCTTTGACTTTCGGCAGAGTTGGCGGAATTGAGACTGGCCCGTGTGGCGGACACAATGTATTTCCAGTTGGGGGACTCGTAAACGTGTTTCTGGCCCATGGATATGGTGGGCCGTAATTCCCTGTAGAGTTGTCGGAGTAGCGATAGTGTGGAAATATTACTCATTTTCAGTTCTTTCTATATATTCTTTCTATTTAATAGAGTTTTGTGCATATAAATATAAATGCAAAAATCTCCTGGTTAATTATTGACCGCGTGGAAAATATTTCCGTCCTCCAACTTCTTGATTTCTCTGTAAAATCTGCCAAGCAAACATTCCACAGGTTATTTTATAGGAAAATCTAGATCCGCATTAATTTCCTTTATTTTATGATTATTGTCAATCTTTGATATAAAATAATTAATTTACAACCGTAATATTAAACGACAAGTAAATTAAATACTAACCTTCGATCTTTTTGTTTTTGTATTGTGCAGTAACAACGGTGAATCCCCCGCGCCTTTTTTGCGGTTAAAATTCAATGATATAAAATAATTGTCGGAAATAATAGAAAATCTGGGAAATTTTCTCCTTTTCTCTTTCTCACGTTTCTGTTTTCTCTCCTCGGGAGTTTTGAATTTGGTGAAAACGATTTTCCCGCCTTAAAGGTTCCGTTGAGCATGTGAGGGAAACATCGGCGGCAACGTATCCAAAGATACTAATTTTACCGTTGATGGTATGGAAATTGGTACTTTGGGACCCTTAGCCATATCGTCTGCAATTTATCAAAAAATACTAATTTTTGTGTTGCTGGTGTGGAAATTAGTACTTTGGGATCCTTTGCCACATCGTCAGCAAAGTATCAAAAAGTCCTAAATTTGAGTATTAAATGTATACAAATTGGTACTTTAAGATCCTTTGCCATAGCGTCGGCAGAGTATCCAAAAGTGCTGCATTTATGTATTAAATGTACAGAAATTAGTACATTTTGATCCTTAGTGGGTAGGCAGAGAGGCGTAGGGGAAAATTGACGACGACGGGCTGTGCCATCTTTTCCTTCAAAACTTCAACGACAAAGTTCCTCCAGCAGGGAACTTTGGAAGGCGTGCGAGAAGCAAAGGCAGCCGGACTCCCTGCGTATTCTGTACATAGTACATTGTTGATTGTACCTGTACGTACATAATTCTAAATTTTCTCTTCTTCCGCCGTTTTCCCTTCGCCTATATAAAAGCATTGAAGTTGAAGGATTGAGTCAGAAAAATTGTCTCTCTCTACACATTTCATCAAATTTTTTGCCGAATTTTAATCAAATTTTGCAATCATGGCTGATGTAAGTAAATTCTCGTCGTTATTTTTGATTCCGTCTTGTGTGAAATTTAGGATTTTTGAAGAAATTTTGAACCTTAATAAATTAAATATTTATTCTTGTATAAATTGTATTAAATTTTATAGGACGACCAGCTGAAGAGGAAGAGGACTTTCCGTAAGTTTACATTCAGAGGAGTCGACCTGGATCAGCTTCTTGACATGAACACGTAAGTTATATAATATGTAATTAATTGTATTTTGTAACCTGGAAAAATATATGATGTAAGTGTGTAACCTTTTTTGGGAATTTAGGTTTGTTTTCGGTAAATTGAGGAAGATGTGTGTGCTCTAATACTATTTTGAAGAAAAAAGCCGGTTAACGGTTTAGCTACAAGTTTAGAAAGGATATAATCATAAAACGCACCCCGGCCTTGACTCTCTCAATATTTTTTTTGCCTTAATTGGTCGTTGAAGGATAATTGTAGTAATTAAATTTTTTGTTGATGATTTATGATTTTTATTTTTAGCAAGCAGTTCAGCGAGTTGATTCATTCCCGGGCAAGGAGGCGACTGAACCGCGGACTCAAGAGGAAATCTACAGCGTTGTTGAAGCGACTTCGAAAAGTAATTTAATTTTTTTACAATGTCGTTTCTTTTGTATTATCAATAAAAATAAAACGGAATTCCGTCACGTGTTAAGTATGTTTTAATGACTCTTTGAAATGGAATTGCTACTCACAAATATTCAATATTAACATTGTATTTCGTATTTATTTTTAAACTTTGACAAGCTGTATGAAGTGAAGAGTGTCATTGTGCAATATAAAATATTTAAATATTATTTTATAATTTTGCATGTTGATTAATTTACAACTATGATATATTTTCCTATATGTATGTAGGTACAAAATTTCTGAAAATTCGTAGTTTTGGAAAGTTGTTTCGTTACTCCTCGGTGGGGCAGGGTATTATGTAAATCATTGGATCTTGAATTAAAATCCTTTTTCCTGCTTTGTTAATTTTTCAGGCCAAGAAGGATGCCCCTCCAATGGAGAAACCCGACGTTGTCAAAACTCACTTGAGAGATATGATCATTGTGCCGGAAATGATCGGAAGCGTGATCGGTGTTTACAATGGCAAAGCTTTTAATCAAGTTGAAGTCAAGGTGAGACTACAGTCGTCATTGGGAGTAAAACATTTTTTTAAAAAATTCAAATTATGAATGAATTAAAAAAAATTAAGGATTCATTTTAATTTTTAATATCGATAATTTATTTTGAATCAAACTGTTTATTTGTGTACATATAGCCCGAAATGGTGGGTCATTACTTGGGAGAATTCAGCGTCACCTACAAGCCTGTCAAGCACGGTCGACCTGGTATCGGCGCCACGCACTCTTCAAGGTTTATCCCCTTGAAATAAGAAGTGCTAATATAATTCGTTTAATTATGACTCGCTTATTGTTTGAGAATAAATCAGTTTTCTGAACATTGTGGTTGTGTGTGTGTACCAGGCACTCATTGACGTTTCATATCAGGAAAGTTCGGAAACAAGTATTTCTCATTGGAAATAAGTGCTCCAGAAATTACAATCCTATGTATTTATTTTGTATTTTTTACGTTTTACTAACTACTACATACAAGAAAGAATCCCGACCATATCAACGTTTTGTGATTTGTGATGATTCCGTTAATATAAGATTTCTGACTCCACACACAGCCACTTTGAAACATATGATATGATGTGAGGACATTCTTCTGAAGCATCTGGCTTAAACACGTTTACTCCATTTAGCCAGAACAGCTTGCGTTTGTTCTTACGGTACGGTTATCATTCTTTGTTTGAATGAGGGAACTCCCAAAAACAAGCAAACTTGCCCTTCACAATATATTTTTGTTACCTTACAATCAATCAGTTCCAGGAAAGGTCCAACAACAGCAATATCCAACATGATTCTGCACTCTGTCAAATAAATCCCAAATGTTCTTCTATTTCCATTATTTTATTTATTCTATACCCGCGAAATATTTTTGTCAGAGCAGTCATTCGGAAAATTCGTAGTTGAACACTTTCACTAAATTTAATTATTATAATTATTTGTTTTATAGTTTCTTTTTCATTATATTCAAACACTTCCGACTTCCATTTCCTGTAAAATTAATGACGACGACAAAGTAAATAATTCCTGCGTGTAGAACATTCTGCCGTTAACGCAAAATTTACGCAAAATTTTGGTCCGTCGAAGTGGTTTTGTTGTGGGTTTATTAATTTTGCTATTATTTATAAAATTAAATAGATAAAAATAATTTAAATAAAGTGTTATGTTGCCCACTGCGGTAATAAAATCTACATTTGGAATTGCACGCTAAACATATATACGACATAAGTATGATTGTCAAATTATGGGTAATTCTTGTTGTAATAACAACAACTGTCTGCCTTGTCATGGAGGTCCACGGGGAGGTAGAATTTGTTCCGGACGAAACAGTAGACAACAAAGGAAATATAACTGCCGCCATGGATTTTGTCCACTACGCTGCTCAACTGTTAACTTCTCCCGCGGCTGCTGCCACTGCCGTCGTTACTGCCACCGGTCCTGTTGGTCTGCTGGTTGTTGTTGGGGACGAAGACAAATCTTCCGGCGGTAGGAGCGACGTCGTCGATGGATTTCCTTTGGACGACGACGACGACAAGGACGGGGCAAGGAAAATATTCGTGGAAATGAATTCGACAGAAGAAATAGGGACGACTGGTGATCCTGCAGGAGAAGAAGAAGATGATAAAATTGGCAACAATCCGTTTATACTTGCGTCCATTGTCTTCACGGTCGTCGCCGTCCTCTTCCTCATGATCATTCTAGTCGTCGTAACTTGCATCCGGAGGAGAAGCAGTAACGCACCTTTGGAGGAACTATCCAAGCCCTAAAAATTAAACTCCAGAGAAAATCACGTGTTATTATAAATCAGATTTCTTTTATAAAATTATAGCGGCAAATTCGATATTAATATTGTAAACTTAATAAAGTTGCCAAAGTTGGTCCCCGAATGTCCAAACGTGCCCTTAAAAATTCTGGGCCAAAAATAATATTACGCCTGCGCAAGAAATTCCAAGATGCTTTATATTGTAATTCAAATTAATTGTTAATAATAATTATTATTATTACAAATTCACAATTATTCACATTATATTTATTTCACAGAAAAAAAACAATAATAACAAGTAAAAATTAAACATGGTGGAAATAAATAAGAACCGATGATTTAATAATAACGAACTTGTATACCAAAACGTCACTGAGCTTATTATTTTGTATCTTTATATTCATCTTTGATGATGATTCCATCCATTTGACTTCCACATTGACTATTACGACGATTCGAATGTTTTCGAAAGAAATACAACCAAATCCTTTATAAATTTGTACTTCTTAAGCCAATAAGGATAAATAATAATAATAAAACAATTATTATTATTTTAAGAATTTAAATTTCAGGAATTTAAACAAATATTTTTAATACCAAATATTTTTCTAAAACCACTTTAAGGGTCAAAAACCAATTTGTATATGTGTAATTATACTAATTAAATAATCGTACAAAAACTTGTTCAGCCCAATTTTTTTTGGTTCATCATCGTGCTCATCAGCATCAGCAGCACCCGCCACAATAAATACACACTAAACACCTAATTAATAATTATTAATTAATTATAAGTAGGCAACCAAACTTTTCGCAATTTTTTCCCGTCAAATTTCGCAAAAACTGTTTTTTGATTTCGCAGTTTTCGCA
>JAQGAK010002421.1:0-20506 GCA_034696945.1 Lipothrix lubbocki
CTCATGTAATAATTTTACTGTAAATTCAATAATTTACTGTAAATTCCAGAATTTACTGGTGGTTTAAATGGTAGCCCTTGTTAAAATCAGAAACAATTGAAAATTAATATTTGCGTACGTAACCAAAATTTCATGTTTATGACCTTGTATGCTGTGTATATATGAAGTTAATTTTACACATCGCGATGTGTAAAAGCCAATGCATCGGTTGTATGAATAAAAAATTCAGTATTTTTATTCGTCGCATTTGCTCTTTCTAACTACGCAACGCACAACGATTTGTGTCAACGTATATCTACATAACTTTATTAATAAATAATTTCTTCTTTCTTCCACTTTGACAGCTTTGTAAGTTTTGAACCTGCTGATTAAAGATAAGCGTTGGTGTACCTTAGTACTTTTAACGTTCAAGGTGACAATATTATTGTAAGCAGCAGCTCTCGAGAGTATTATTGACGAGAACAAACAGGACAAGCATTTTTTGAGGGTCATAAACGGACTACTATATGAGTCATACTATTATACCTACATATACTTTGTCTACTGACTGGAGCATCTGTCATTAAAAACAACACGAGCTTAACAAATGCTGCTTCACGTGCAAAAAACCTTTCCATAAACAATGTTCATTGCAGTCTTATACTAATAGAATGAAGCAAAAAATTCGCGCTTGTAGGGGAAAAACATGACCTTCAGTTTTATTTTCAACGTTTAACATATATATGAGGATTCACAGTCCGCTAAACTTCATCTGTCTGCAATTTTCAGTCATTTATATATAAATATATATATATATACAAGTTCCTTACTCTTTGCCGTATTGCTTGATGTTATTTATTTCTTATTTCCCATCTTCTCCCATTTGTTGAACAAATACAAAATATTTTAAGACTCATTTTGGCAGCATAAAAAGTGTTGTTTCAGTGGTACGTTAAGTACGAATAACGAATTTACCTTTGGTCATTCGTCGACAGAACATAAAAATTATCAAAATGTTGTACGCCATAGCAGTTGTTATTGGATTTATTGCGGTATCCTTATTTTTAATTTTATTGTGGTTAAATTGGAATGCCTCATTTTGGAAGGATCGAGGTGTGCCGGAAAGGGCTGAGAAAAAAAATATTGTAATGAAAATTATTCAGATGGATTTTGATTTGTTGAAAAGTGATACGGAGGCTTATAAAGAGTTTAAATCCAACGGATTTGGTGGGTTGATGGAGGTAATTTGTAATTAAAACTTGTATCTTCAATAATATGAATACATGTTTGGCATTATATTAAGTATATTGATTATTATTGCCGACAAATGCTTGGTACTTACTACTAAATTAATTTTACTCTATTATTTTTGCTTTCTTCAGTTCTTCAGCCCCGTGCTCTTCATAACAGATCTGGAGTTAATAAAAAAGGTTTGCATAAAAGACTTCAACTATTTTGTTAACCGAAGAGGATTTGATCTGAAAGAAAATGATCCTCATATGCATTACTTGCTGGGCAATCACACTGGGGAAGCTTGGAAAACTCTACGATCAAAGATGTCACCAGCCTTCTCGACGGGAAAAATGAAGCGAATGTTCCAAATATTTGATTTGAGCGCGAAGAAGATGGTGGCCTCTATCAAGAAAAACCTTAGCGACGATCATGATCAAGTTGAGATGAGAATTAATGTTCAAAAATTCACCTTGGATATAATTTCTTCAGCTGCCTTCGGAGTCGAAACTAACATTTTTGAAGACCCGGATTCTCTCTACGCAAGAATGGGAAGCAGAATAACACAACAGTTTCAACGTGTAACTACCGTCTTCAAATTCTTCATGCTATGGTTGAGTCCACGTTTGGCGAAGCTAATAAAAGTAAAGTTAACGGATCCAGAGGCGGATAAGTTCTTTTCCAAAGTTATCATCGACAGCTTACATCATCGGCAAGCTACTGGGACTAAAAGGGAAGACTTCCTTCAATTGATGTTGGAAGCTAAGCTAGGACAGCTGAAGGAAGACGATGAAAGTGAAGATACTTCGGAAAACAAAGAACTAAAGGATGGTCCCAAGAATTCCGTTATTTTCAATGATGATGTCATCATTGCTAATTGTATTGTTTTCATTTTGGGGGGATACGATACTACGGAAGCTATTCTTTCTTTTGCTCTTTATGAACTCGCTGTGTGTCCAGAAATTCAAAAACGACTTTACAAGGAAATTAGGACTGGTGTTGAAGATAATGATGGAGAGTTTAGTTATGATATAATTAATTCCTTGAGGTATCTGGACATGGTGATTTCAGGTACAAGTCTTTTTCAAGCGATTAATTAATACATAATTATGTAACTAAGAAGTAATAATTTATTATAGAGTACTCAAATAGTATGTAATAACTATTACTATAGTAACATTACTGAGATCAGGATATATGTATGCCTCTACCTAATATAATTTCAGTATAGACAACTGGGATTATATTATTTCTTATCATCCTGTCTTTGATAGGGCTGTAAAACTATTTTATAATATTAACATTAAAATTTGCTTACTTTGTAGAAACTCTAAGGAAGTACCCACCGGCTTCACGAATCGACAGAAAAAGCACTCAACCTTACAATTTACCGGGAACTAACGTCGTCTTACCGAAGGACTCCGTGGTTTATGTGCCGGTTTATCCAATTGTAAGTTTTCCATTTCGTAAAATGCCACTCCAACAATAATTTGTAAATTTTCAAATAAAATGAGTTTATGACACATATTTATCTATATTATTAATTTATATTGCATTCATTCTTTTATATAGCACCATGACCCTGAATACTGGCCTAATCCGGAAAAATTTGATCCTGAACGGTTCACTAAAGAGAACTCCGCGAATCGTCATCCTTCTGTCTACCTTCCTTTTGGTTTAGGACCAAGAAACTGCATCGGTAAAAATTATATTTGCTACATAAATCTTGTTTGACATGTATGTACATTTGATAAATGAAATTAAAAAAAAATATATTGATTGTAATTAATTTCATTATTGTTTTTAGGGATCCGGTTCGCACTTGCGGAATGCAAAATGGCTGTAGCTCACTTGCTGCTGAATTTCAAGCTGGAACCATGTGAGAAGACAGTAATTCCCATCAAACTCAGTTGTCAAGGATTTATTAAACCCGCAGATAATGTTTGTCTTCGTGTTATACCTCGGTAGTTCCTTTCATTAAATGTGAATAATTAACGAAATACATTAAAAATAAAGTGAGTGATTTTATACAGCAGTAGAGCAGTAGTAAAGGTAATCAATAATATGTAATTTAAATTTATTCAGTATACGTATCTACGATACACGTTAATTCCTTTCACTAACGCCACGGTATTCCTGGATATTTTGTGTACCAACTTTGAGCAAAATCGGGCGAAATGTAAAAAAAACCGGGTAACTCGGAAACGGGTCGTCAGATTTGGCTCAGCTTTAAATTAATCCAAGCCGTATATATGTGAAATAAGTTTAAAGAATCTGAGTAATATTTTAAAAGACCCAGGTAACTCCGAAACGGTTTAACCGATTCGGCTCAACTTTGAACTCGTCCACAAGAAAGCTACAATACACTAAAACCTCGTGCGCAATTAGTGCGAAATGTCACAATAATAGTCGCTTCCTAAAACTAGAAAATAAAACTAAGACCGTTGATACAAAAGCTTACTCTGGCTACCATCGCTTTGACAGAGTTCGGAGCTAGATCACACAAATTTATTCCAAGAACCCCATCCTTACTTGCTAAGACTTGAAAACTGATTCAGGATCAGTTTGTTGAAAAAAGTGTATTGAAGGTTAGGACTATTATCATGTTGCCAAAGATTGCGGAGTTATTGATTTAGTATTTCTCATGTTCAAGACTGCTTTTTACCATTGTGGAGATCAAACCAGCTAGCCGTCGCACTTTTGATGGTAAATTTTAAATTAGAACCCAACAAGCACACTACGATTCCAATTACGTTTGAATTGACTGGTGGTAATCTGAAGTCGGGAGATAATAATATATCTCTACGGGTGTCACCCAGAAATTATTAATATTAATTGTTCCACAGACACTTAATTCTAACTTGTTTGAGACCTTGAGATGCATTATGATTACACATTTGGCCATACGACATACTTATAACAATTTCAAGTTATGCCAAGATTAATATTCCTAGCGTTTATCATGCTATTCTGTACATCTTAATCCATATAACAACTTAAGAAGGATGAGGCAATAATATTATTTCATAATTATTAATATATGAATGAATAATACAACTCAACCGTTGTAGTCACAGCCATATTGAAGTCCTACTGATAAAGAGCAGCAAAAAGCGTGGCGCCTTTGTGAGTGAGAACATGACCTTCGGTTTTATTTTCAAGATTCAAGTATCTATATGGGGGATTCACAGTCCGCTAAACTTCATCTGTTTACAATTAGCAGTCATTCATACACAAGTTCTTTTACTCTTTGTCGCATTGCTTGCTGTTATTTATTTCACATTTGCCATCTTCTCCTTGTCGTTGAAAGATACATTATGTACAAAATATTTCCAGTGGAATTTTGGCAGCATACATAGTGTTGTTTTAATGGTACCATAAGTACAACTAACGAATTTATCATTCGTGATTTGTCGAAAGAACTGACAAATTATCAAAATGTTGTACGCCATAGCAGTTGTTTTGGGATTTCTTGCGGCGTCCTTATTTTTAATTTTATTATGGTTAAATTGGAATGCCTCATATTGGAAGGATCGAGGAGTGCCGCAAATGCCTGAGAAAAAAAATATTGTAATGAAAATTATTCAGATGGATTTTGATTTATTGAACGGTGATATGGAGGCTTATAAAGAGTTTAAATCCAACGGATTTGGTGGGCTGATGGAGGTAAATTGCACTAAAATTTTGAGATATTTGACGTTATATTGACTCTTGTTAATATTAAATGCTCTGTATTTATTTTAATTATTATTTTTACTCTATTGTTTCATTCATCTATTTCAACAGTTCTTCAGCCCCCGGCTCTTCGCCACAGATCTGGAGTTAATAAAAAAAGTATGCATAAAAGACTTCAACTATTTTGTTAACCAACGAGGAATGGAGCTGGAAGATAATGATCCTCATATGCACTACATTCTGGGCAACCACACTGGAGAAGCTTGGAAAACTCTACGATCAAAGATGACACCAGCCTTCACGACGGGAAAAATGAAGCGAATGTTCCAAATATTTGATTTGAGCGCGAAGAAGATGGTGGCCTCTATCAAAAAAAACATTAGTGAGGATCATGATCAAGTTGAGATGAGGAAAAACGTTCAAAAATTCACCTTGGATATAATTTCTTCAGCTGCTTTCGGAGTAGAAACTAACATTTTTGATGACCCGGATTCCCTCTACGCGAGAATGGGAGGCAGAATATCACAAACGTTTCAACTTGGAAGTACCATGTTTAAATTCTTCATTCAAGGGATGAGTCCACGTGTGGCGAAGTTGATGAAAATAAAGATATTGGATGAACATGCGGATAAGTTCTTTTCCAAAGTTATCATCGACAACTTAAATCATCGGCAAGCTACTGGGACCAAAAGGGAAGACGTCCTTCAATTGATGTTAGAAGCTAAGCTAGGACAGCTGAAGGAAGACGATGAAAGTGAAGATACTTCGGAAAACAAAGAACTAAAGGATGGTCCCAAGAATTCCGTTATTTTCAATGATGATGTCATCATTGCTAATTGTATTGTTTTCATTTTGGGGGGATACGATACTACGGAAGCTATCCTTTCTTTTGCTCTTTATGAACTCGCTGTCTGTCCGGAAATACAAGAACGACTTTACGACGAAATTAGGGCTGGTGTTGAAGATAATGATGGAGAGTTTAGTTACGATATAATTAATTCCTTGAGGTATCTGGACATGGTGATTTCAGGTACAAGTGTTTTTCAAGCGTGTAGTTATAACAAATAGTTATGCTTATGCAATTAAGAAATATAAATTAGAGTACGTCAAAATAAAATTCAATAATACAAAAATATTAAATCTGCTTGCTTGTTAGAAACTCTAAGAAAATACCCACCGGTTTCGCGAATCGACAGAAAAAACAGCCAACCTTACAAATTACCAGGAACTAACATCGTCTTACCCAAGGACTCTGTGATTTACGTGCCGGTTTATGCCATTGTAAATTTTCAATTTAGATTTTTATTGATTCACTTATGGGTGTATGCAATTGTGTTTACTAAACATATTTATCTAAAGTCAATATTATTAATTTATATTAATTTTTATTTGTACAGCACCATGACCCAGAATACTGGCCCAATCCGGAAAAATTTGATCCTGAACGGTTCACTAAAGAGAACTCCGCGAATCGCCATTCTTCAACGTACCTTCCCTTTGGTTTGGGACCAAGAAGTTGCATTGGTAAAATAATTATCTTTGCTATATAATCCTGTTTGACGAGTACATTGGTTTAAAAAATTTAATTTGACATTAATTTTAATTGTTTTTATCGTTATGTTTTTAAGGGAATCGGTTCGCACTTGCAGAATGCAAAATGGCCGTAGCTCATTTGCTACTGAACTTTAAGCTGGAACCATGTGAGAAGACTGTCATTCCCATCAAACTCAGTTGTCAAGCGTTTATTAAACCCGCAGATAACGTTTGCCTTCGTGTTGTACCCCGTTAGTTGCATTCACTAAATGCCAATTTTCAAAATACATTAAAAATGCAAGCGAGCAATTGTTTGCAGCAGTGAAAGATGTATAGATAATCAATTACATAATCATTTAAATTTGCAAGCTATGTATGTATATTAGTTTTCGTGTATGGTTCACACCTATTACCATTTTTATTCTATTCAAGATTCTCTTGACGAAAGTAAAGATTATAGGCAACAGGCATATCACTTGCGAGAGTAATAATACCTTTTATGTGTCGATTTGACTTAATTACTCTTCTAAATGATCTATATAATCTGTAGAAAGGTAATAATTAAAAGCTTAATAGCACCTCGGAATTACAGATCAAGTTCTCTTATACACAAATTAATATTGTGGACTGAGCAAGTTTTTTAGCATGTTTATAGGAGATTGATAGAAATAATCGCGAGTAATATACGAGTAAACATGCGTCCGATCATTATCTTTGAGGATTCACATGATGTTTCTGATGTGCTGGCGCCGTCAACTAATTCTGAGTCCAAACGCATGGCATGCGAAGGTCAAATATTTGAGTCAACAAATATTCAGTATCAAAATAAAAGAAATGAAAAATAAATTATTTGCTTTCAAGATATAAAATATAATAATTCTAGTGTATGCATAACATATTTTAATTTAAATATATAAATGACTAAAAATATCTACTGCCGATTAAAGGTTGAACATTTGAAAAACAAAAAATAAACCAGATTTAAGGAAATTGGAAAAACGTAAAGTAGAGTAACGTATAATTAATCAAAACACCATCCACAAAAATACAACAAGGAAGTTTATTGCGCTATAGTATATAGAAATGGCCTTCATGCTGAGTGTGACTGTATAAATAAGATAATTAAAAAAGCAATAAAATGTAAACGAGATGTTATAATATAATAAAATTGTACATAAAGTTGTTACTATAGGTGTAAAATTAATTTCATTTTTCCGATAGCCACAAGTCTACACATTACCCGCCTCCGGGTTTCTTTGTTGGTCTGGGCTTTTTAGTTGTAGGGTTGTCTGATCTTTTATTGCAGGCAATAAGTTCGCCATCACCTAATGCATCCCTTTCGCCATCTTCACAATCACTTTTATCAGCTGAAACTGCAGCTTGGTCAAAAATCCCTCTGTCGCCTATACGAATATTAGCCATAGGTATGACATTTCCTTGTTCCAGGGATGTCGGGTATTCCGGTTCATCATCTGCAAGGGTATTCACAATATCGGTGTAAAAGTCGTCACTGGGGATGACTTTTGGGGAGGGTCGGGAGTGTACTTTATGGATTAACCAGGTCACAAGTACTGCGGTTGTCAAAATGTGGATCTTCATTTTGAAGATTTTTCTATAAAAAATTAAAATTAATTAAATTCGTTGCAATATAATTGGATTATTATATTTATTTATGTTTATTTATTAATTGTAACGTATTTATTTTAGCGTAATAATCTTAATGCACTTATTTCAACTTATTTACTAAAACTTAATATGTTTACACGAATGGAGATTTAATAAAACGATTTAATCAGAGCAACCTCAAAGTATTTTCAAGAATAAAAAAAATAACCGACAACAATAATTATTAATTTCAATTATTGACACTAAAACAATGTGCACAAAAAATTAAGAAATATCACAAACGCTTCCACTGAAAATTATAAGAAAGATTGTCAAGTGTGAAATTTAACTTACTTTGAGCGAATCAGGTTCAATAAGTAGTGTGATTACGATTATCACAATAATATTGCGAAGCCTCTGGAATTTGCGCTGAATCTAAATGTATACGCTTGATATTAGACTAAAAAAATCCTTTTGTATAAAAAGAGGAAAAATGATGTTGTCGTTCAATTAAAAAGTTTATGAATCCAGTTTGAAATGGAAATGAAGTTGCTCGACAACTAAAAGGGTAAAAGAAGTGAAAATACTTACATACCTATATTGTGTTTGCGCTTGCAAGTATTATTTTAACCGTCAAGACCAACCTAAGCAAAAACGTTATATTCTGACTTTTATTTTTCTTCATTAATTACCTCGGCTGATTTTTCCTCGATCATTAATGTTCTTCTACCAATTCCCCAGCTTTTTGTAGTTTGGAATAATTGCCATTTTGCTTCTGGGTTTCCCTAAAAAATAACATATATCTGTAAACATGTGGGTGAAATGCAATGTATTTATAGCTGAACCTTCCTTGTATGTAGCACGTTCCAGTATCCGCAAGTTCGTCATCAACACACGTAAATCAAGTGCAGTGGGACTAGTATAATAATCAAATAATAAATTACAGATATCCGGACTTACTTTTCATTTCAATACTATTTATAGTAAATAGACTTCAAAGTTGTACCGTTGTACGTCTTTTATCATCGTCTGCCGGGTTTTCCCGACGCTTACATACATACGCAAATACATACGCCATTATTCAGATTTCGTTCAATGCACGTATAAGATTTATACTATATGGATGAATCAATGACTCAGTCATTTACGTTCTGACCTCGTGAATCCCCCAAGAATATCGTAAGGCTTCTATTTCCGTTCGAGGAAATCCGCCCCACATTTTTTTATTGTGTCAATGAGCTGTTGTCACAACAAACAGTAAAATTAATGTTGGCAGTTTAGAATCTCGAGGAATATAACAACTATTAAATATTTTTAAATTTAAATTTTTAGGGGGATTTTTATGTCTGTTCATCCATGCCCTTGCCCTTCGCTATTATACTAGCTACTCTTAATAACAAATAGTATACTTCAATGCATTGCAAATGCACATTTATTATACCATTTACAACTTTGCATATCTATCAAAATTTATTCTATTCCCCATTAATTTTTGCTTGAAGACGCAATCATAAAATTGAAGTTACTTACAATCCTTATGTATAGCTAAATTTACCGTTTTAAAATGAGTTCCAATTCCAGGTTTAAGTTTGAAGATTTTCGAAAACAAGCTAAATCAGGAAAAGGTCAATCAAATGTCGATGAGCGAAAACCGGTGCCTTTAAGTGTCATTGCACCTCTTAACGCGAAACTAGCGGGAAGTTTGTGGAAAGTAATATTTCAATACATTTTATGATATCTGTATGATGTATTTATGTTATGAACCATTTTTTACATTTCAAATCCGAGGTCTCGTAGCATGCTACAGCAAAGCTGAGCAATAACTTTTAATTTAATAAATTCAAAGGCCTTCCACAAAATTCCGAGTCGTCAGGATGTATTTTCTTCATTAAGCTTGAGTATGCTTATGGCTTTCGTAAAATTTGGAGCTTCAGGGAAAACGTCGGAGGAAATAGCGTCAACATTTCATTTTCCAGAGGACGAGGAAGTACTCCTGGAAGGATATGTTGCAATGCGGGAGTCACTGCTGGTTCTACATTGCTTCTGCTATGAATAAATTAACTCAATTGACTATTATAGATATAGTTCGTTAATTTTAGAGCTAGCAGTAAGTACTTTAACTCTCATGCAAACAGAGTGACAAAAACGTTGAAATTACAACCGCAAGTGCCATTTTTGCTCCTTACGGCGCCACCTTCAATCAAGGATCTATGATGACAGGTTTGCTCCTAGGATTTAAGTTCCTAAATGTGAATTTCAACATGCCAGAATTAGCCATGGCTGAAATTAATGGATTTGTTCAACAAGCCACGAACAAACACATTCTAAATGTTGTATCAGCGGGTTAGTAAATTATACCGCAAAAAGCGAATTCGGAATACCTATGTCAATATGTCTACTTAATTGTGGCTGTTTATAATTATTGCTAATAGAGGACGTGGATAAGAAAACAAGTGTTGTTCTTTTAAACACCATACATTTTAAAGGAGAATGGAGGAAAGGATTTTCCCCAGAAGAGACTAAATCCAAAGCCTTCATAGGCAAAGTACCTTCCGAAGTTAATATGATGTCCACGCAATATAGATTCCCGTATGCGGAATTAAAGAACTTGGAATGTCGGGCAGTTGGCTTGCATTATAAAGTGCAATAAGATACACACTAATTCCTTTATTGGCATTGGATTTTAATATTTAAATAAATAATTATTTCGTGATTCGCATTAAACTTGAATTTTGCATGTATCAATATCAGCTTTCATAAATTAGGGAGGCCGCTTTATGATGATAATCCTTCTTCCCCACTTCCCCGATTATCTGCCATTGTTGGAGGAGAGTTTGGAGGAAAATACTTTTGTCAACATCCGCCAGCAGCTTCAAGTCAAGCATGAGATACATGTGGAACTACCAAAAATAAGGATAGCATCGAAAATAGAGCTTAAGCCAGTTTTTGAAACGGTAACTACACTGAACCACAATCTAATGTGTATGAAATGTAATAACATATGCTATGTGTACCAAGTATGTATTGCTATGCAGACTATAGACTGTACCTATTTTGCTAATTTATTTCAGATTGGAATCAAGTCCTTGTTTAATAAAACCGCAGAGCTAGACCGCATGTTTGAGAACAAGGACAAGGTGTTTGTTTCCACCGTTGTACAACAAGCTTGCATCGAAATTAGTGAGGAAGGGGATGTTGAAGGTGATGGCTCTACGAAGCTTCCCTTGAATCCAGGTACAGGTTCTTCATATATTTTGATATTTGCAAGTCCAAATGTTTATCTACTATGTTTTCTTTTTATTACACATAGATTAATCCAATAAAAATATGTTTATTTATGCTTCCAGACATGGGCATAGGATGTGTCCCACCTAAAGACAAGGTTCATGCAACCGTCTTTCCAAAGAAAGAGCATGTGATTCCTTTCCATTGCCATCATTCCTTCCTGTTTTACGTGTATGACAACAAGTACGACAGTGTCCTTCTCACTGGAATCTGCAACTGATCCTTGATGAAAGTTTATTAAAACCTTATTGGGGTAACTGCTAATGTAAATTTTAATTAATCATAGAACATGTATTTGCCATTTTTTAAATTCGCTATGTATTTATGGATAAAACTTAGTTATCTTAATGCGATAAAGGTAATAAAACAACGATTGCACTATGAATCCTACGCTCACAATTATTATTGTCGATGTTGATGCAATA
The DNA here is from genome assembly GCA_034696945.1 of Lipothrix lubbocki. Taxonomy (NCBI): domain Eukaryota; kingdom Metazoa; phylum Arthropoda; class Collembola; order Symphypleona; family Sminthuridae; genus Lipothrix; species Lipothrix lubbocki. Next base: position 11,733 of record JAQGAK010002421.1, read on the forward strand.
AAATAGTCATTAAGAATTGTAATCCCACCTTATTTAGGTCATTAGAATTCAAGTATTTGCCCATATAAAGTAGTAAATGGATTTATACTGCGACTTACAACTGAAGAAATTTACTTATTTATTGTAATTTACAGACATTACAATTAAATAACCACCGTGGATGATCAATAATAATTAATTATACAATTACATATTCCATCCATATACTTGTATAGTACTCTCTATTTTATACATATATCTGTAGACATACAAGTTTTATATGCGCCGTCACATGTTAAATGTACAGGCTATTTGGGTTAATTATACATCATATAATAACATGGATTCCATTGCTTCCCTAATTACACAAACATCTACACAATAATAATTAACGTTTTTTATATTTGCATATATAGATTTGATTTTCTACTCTCATATATGTATATTTATATTATTGTTGTACATTCATTTTTTTATTACTAATTTTCGTACATCACAAAGCCTATAGTCTCTTATATCTTATAGCTACTCATTTGCAATATGTTAAAGTATGTAAACTTACACTGCAGGATTGATAGAATGTCAAATATTATAAGATAGGCAATCAAAGTATGTAAAACTGGAAATCTAGAAAATTGTATGTTGTCCGCATACAGAAAGTGTCTCAATTTCATGGATTTAATCCATTGAGATACATCTCCGCGACGATGAAATAGATTTCGGATAGGAATGCCAAACCACTAAGCTGGAAACACCTTTTTTTTTAAAAGCTACATATATATAGATATATAAAACATATAAACTAAATGTTGCATATATGATTCCATTTTATAGGTAAATATCCTTCAGAAAAACTATTACTGGGTAGTTTTACTTTATAAAAGACTAATAATATATATAATAACGAAAGGGCAAAAAAGTATCAAGCATATTTATAAAAAACCAAAAGTAACAAAACACTCAAATCAGATCTTGCCCAAGAAATTGTCATTCAAGTTAAAAAGGACATTCGAAACTTGTTTTTACATACAATCCCGAATGTATTTATATATATTATATATTAGAGTATTCCAAGTTACACACATGTTTGCAACAATAATAATTTTATATTTTAACTATGGCTAACAATTTATTACTCTGAACTATGTGTTGGGGCTTTTCTATAAATCTGCCCAGGCTTTCTTTGCGATTTGAGTCTATTTAAAATGGAAGCATGGGTGGTAGATGATGAGTGGTCTGATTCATGCTCGAGATTATCCCCGATCTCTTCGGATTCAGTGACGGTGCTTGAGATCTAAAATAAAATTAATGAATAATTAATTTAAAAAATTAGAAATAGATTTATATGTACCTGTATGGTATCAGTATCATTTAAACCATATTTTTTCTATTTCAACTCACTTGAACAACAACTCCTTTACGTTGAAGTTCCTCATGTTCGGGACTTAAGCTAGCATCTTGTTCTTCATGAGCTGCTTCTTCCTTAGCTGCTGGAGCGGGTTGGCTAGCCAATTTCCTTCGGTTCAGAATTCCAGAGAGTCTGCTGGGTTTCCTTTCAACAGCGTGATGTTCTGGAGCGACAGTGGTGGTGGAGGTGACGATGGGCTTGGAACGGTTACGAAGACGGCCTATTTTCATATCAAAGGTGTTAACTAACCCGTTACTTATTATTAGCAAAATACTTCCCAAGGTATAAGTATAAGGTTTGACACAACTTAATCTGAAAAGCTCCCCATGAACAACTTACCTAATACACCGGCGCTTCCTTTCTTGTTAACCAAAACATCGGATGTGACACTGGAGGAGGTGGTGGAAGATACGCTAACTACTGGGGCATGCTCGTCCGTATTAGATTGAGGCTTTTCAGCTTGGACTTCAGACTCAGAAACTGAAACTTGCTCGGAGACAATTGGCTCTGGATTTTCTTGTCCATCCTGTACCGCAGGGGCCTCGGTAGTGGAAGTACGGCCACCACGGATAATTGGCCTGGGTCGCTCAGCGCCGGAACCGGGGCCTGAGGGACGGTTCCTAGCGGGGTTGCCGAAGTTAAAGCGTCTGCGTTCGCTCTCTAAAAATTTAAGGATAGCCAGTTCGGTATATGTTCTCAATTAAATTAATTTATTACCGTGTTATTCAACATGCTTTATTATGTAAAATCAATTAAATGCAAATCAGATAAATAGATCTGCTTGATTAAAGTTTTAGACTCTATAAGGTTCAACAAACCGGAAGTTTTGGGCGGCCGAGAAGCCGCGGTGGTTGGAGGGGATGATTCGGCATCTTCAGATTGAGGAGTAGTCGCTTGTTGGAGCCTGCGTCTACCTTGAAAATTATTGGGCCGCCTACGGGGAGCCTGGGGCCTCTCGCTTTGAGCTTCACTCCCATGTTCACTTTCAGTGGCCTAAAAGAATAATTAAAAATTACAAATGATCCAATAATATTGTACATAATAATTAATTAATAACATTTAACATAATTTTACCTCAGTGGTAGAAGTGGTTGGACGGGTCCTCCCACTGAATCGATTTCTTGTAGGCTGTCTTACTGGCTGAGGTCGTTGTTCAGTTTCGGTAGCAGTGGCCGCAGAAGGAGCAGCATCAGCGGGGGCGACAGTAGATGGTGAGAATCGCCTGCGACCGCCGAATCGATTGGGATGCTAAATAAATTGTACAAAAATTTATAAGTAAACATTCTGTTTTTGCTTCTAAAAATTTTGACCACAAGTCAAATAGCTTAATAGACTTTAAACTTACAGTAGCTGGTGCCCTGCTTGGTGCAACTTCAGTGGTGGTAGAGGAAGGTCCTTCGGCATGGTTAACTCGTGCACGTGGTCGGAATCGGTTATTTCTTTGTTTTCCTGGACCTCGCTCCTGGACAGCTTCGGTTGTGGTTGTAGAGGTGGTGGTGGTAGGAGCGAATGTTTGTGGTACATGTTCAGTGGATGGAATAGACTCAGCAGAGCTCACACTTGGAAAAGCTGAGGCTAAAGTCGTGGCTTCACTGCTAGCAACAGAGTCTTCAGAATACCTGGTAGTTTGTTCAGCTGAATTGATAAATCCGGCAGCAATCTTTGGTGGAGTTCCTAAAATCGCATATCACAACATTAGTAATCGCAACACATTCTGCAAATAATATTTTTATTCTATTTAACTTTATTATTAATACCCTTGATAGCTCCGTCAGTTTTGCGATTGGGGACTCTGGTGTTGATGGCAAGTTGATGCAAGCGAGTAAGAGCATACAAGTCATTGATGGACTTCTGTCTGGCAAAGTTGTCCTTAGCTCTTCTTTCAGATTGGCTCTCAATGATTACAGGAGATTGGGCCTCAATAGACTGAACTGGAGCGGATGCAAGTTCCTGAGAAACAATTTGAGTTCTTGCAGTTTCGGTAACAGCAACTTCTTGAACGGGAGCAGCTTGAGTGGTGGCAATTCGGGGTGGGAATCGAGTACGAACTGGAAGTCTCGTTGGTTCTTCAGCTTGAATTGGAGCAGGTTGGTCTTCAACTGCTGGAGCTTCTTGAACTGCTTGGATTCTTCGGCCTGGTTGGCGTCTTCTGCTCATGTATAAATACGACAATAATTATTGATTTCTTGTAAGTAAACCACAAATCCGTTTTGCGTATTTCAAATATTAAAACTTGCTAACTATACTATTCACTTACCGTGACGAGTCTTTCAATGGGCGACGAGATGAAACCTCAACTGGAGCTTCGGAAGTCTCTTCAGTAGGACGAACGACATTGTTAACAGCAGCGGCGTCAGTTCTGGACTTAAATCGTAGTCTAGAGCGTGGTGCTTCAGTTGATGGCGCTGAAGTTGTGGTAGTGGTAGTTGTAGTTGGGAATCGTCTTTCCGTGGTGACAGGTGTATCGGCAGTGGTTGGAGTTAGGTTGGATGATTTGAGAACCACAGGACGATTCACTGAACCTGGTCTACGAGTTTTAAGGACTTCTGGGACAACGGTTGTAATTTGAGCTTGTTCCTCTTCCCGGCTTTCTTGGGCCTGTTGTGCTACAGAAGCGGACTCTTGTTGTCTGTCAACAATAGCCTTTTGACCTCTTGAGGCAGTTGGACTTTCCAGAGAGTTAGTTGGAACGTCTATAAGTAAGGAAATTATCATTAGAATGTCATGAGATGATTTTTTATAGAGACTAAATGCTTAAAAAATGCAAAATAAAGTCACATACTAGCAACAGAGATTTTCTCAGCATCAAAGCTCTGATTGGGATCAACAGACGCAGCATCATCGATGACCTTCGCGGGGACCACGGCCTGACTGTCACCAGCGGTTTTCTTGCTGGTGCTGTTGTCATCATCTTCATCATCATAATAGTAATAAATGTATTCATATTCGTAGTCCTTTCCAGAAGAAGCTGGCCTCACGTTCACGCGAGCAGGTTGATTACTCTCAGCAGTGTGCAAGTGGGCGGGTGAGTCCTCAAAGTCTGGGAAGTGACCGTTGCGATGGAATGCATCCACAACCAAATTTTCATCATCTTCTGAAGTTGCAGCATCAGAAGATTGAGCTGGTCTCTCTTGTGGTTTATCCTTTGGAACAGCGGTAGTAGTAGTTGTAGTCACAGCAGGAGTAGGAACCGGGGTAGTAGTATTGTCAATGACAAATCTTGGTTGTGAAGTTACCACATTCACGATCATACGACCTCTCTTTTCCTGTCTTGGGGGATAAGTGGTCACTGGGATTTCATCTTCTTGGATACTCTCAGTTGTTACAGCTTCAGCCTCTTCATCAGCACTGCTGGCAAGAGGATTAGATGTTGTCACTGTGAATGAACAAATCATAAAGTAAGACTTAACCTCTTTTCATGCTAGGATATGTATATTTACTTGTCATATTGTTTAACTTGCGTATATATAAATATGTTTCAGTGCATATCAGAATGCCGGTTAAGCTCCTCAACTTATTGCGACTTGTTGATGTAACTTATCATGGTATTGTTTCAAGAGTCTTTTATTATAAACGATAATGGTCGAAATCATGCTTGATTGCATTGAAATTGAGGAAGTGAACCGACATCGTGATGCTGATTTAAGACAATAATACGTCTATACTTTGGATAGTTTAGCAATACTACTATTATGATATAACTTCTATACAACATCATCCTTGTAAACTTGTTATAATCATATTTACATATACATATTACCTATTTCTAGCTATATCTAAACTACCATAACAATAAAAACAGTACGAAATATTTGTCAAGAATATACTTTGTGAAACATTTTGGTATTTGATTAATAAGTGCAGGTTGCGGTGAGGACTGTGATGGGGCCGTAAAATAAATATCGAAAGACAAAATTAGTACAGGTATTTTGCTGCTTTAGATATTTAAGACATGATTAAAGCTTATGATTATTGAGGCGGTATATAAAAATATAAGTCTTTGTTGCCATTAGCGAATAGAATAATGATGTTGGTTTGGTTGTGCAGGACTTGATCTCAGATCGCGTGTTAGTTATTGGCAGACACAGACAAAGAGTTTAGTGAAGTGAGTGGAACGTTATTAGAATCGTTTGCGACACACGGCATAAGCTGTTTTTATATTAAATTGAAGCTCATTTTGTGCTCGAAAGTCATGAAATCTGTCAATATAACAACACTCACCGTCGCTGAACTCGTCCTGATTACTAATATCACTCAAGATAGAGACTTGACTATTACCATTGAGTTTAGTACGAGGATGGGCAGATTCAGGGAAGACAGGACTAATATTGAGTTTATTCCCAGAAGATTGACGAAGGAGAGCCAAAGGTTTCCGTCCTGATGGCTTCTGATTGAGACTAGTGAGACTTTCAGTAGGAATGACGGGTTCACCCCCTTCCTTGATTTTCTGATGAATGTAAACATATTCTTGACCTGGTTCGGCTTTGGTAATCAGAAGTGCATCATCCCCAAGATTCTCCGTTCGACGCAGGAAGGTTTCCGAACTGATACCACTTTTCTTGGGTTGATTAACTTCTTGGGCGTCATACACAGCTTGGAATTTTGGCTCGAGGACGGGTGAAGCTGGGCCAAGATTAGAGATGGATGTGAATCGAAGTAAATCGGGTTGTTTACTGAGGAGGCGTGAAAATCTCACTGAATCGGATGTTAATGATGAGGCTTGGGGTGCGGCGAACGTGGACACAATGGCCAAGCACGCAACCAGGGCGAGGTGAAGTATTGCAGACCTGCAATTTGTAGGCAAACATTTGGTTCATCATCATCATCAACAACATAAAGAAGAGTGACAGAAATAACAATATCAAAACAATTTTTCTACTCCATTAGCTCTTCATCCTAAATAAGTGTGCATGTGTGTGTTTGTTTGTGTGTTTGTATCATGACATGTCAAAATCTTATTCTCGATAGCTTCCATCCTTTCTCCACTCTCAATTTTGCTTCTCTCGAGTCACCGCACGAGCTCATCTAATTTATTTACTTTTACTTATTAAGTATTACTCCACTGGTAAAATATCAATGCAGTCTTGGGATGATACTTTTAATTGTATTAACAAGTTTGGTAGTAATTGTGTAGATGCTAAAGAAAATTAGTTCGTCCTTTGATTCTCCCTTTTGTGTGTCTGTCGGCGATTAGCGTCATATACGAACTTATTCAGTTATTACACAATGGAAGATCCTCTGAATTCAGTTTCATCAATATCAAAACCCCGACAGTGTCGTACCTGCTCGTTTGATTTACTATCAAATAATCAGCATATATAGAAAGAAATGAAATCAGCATAAAGGTAAACCACACATAATGCATCTCTATACTACATGTCGAAACAGCATCATCATTAACTTTACATTGAAATTCGTTTGAGCATTAAGAGAAAAGTTTATGCTTGATTTAGAAAATCAGGTCAGTTGAATTAACGTTTTACAAATTATTACATTACTTTAAAAAATGATTACCACTACTTACATACGTAATCTCCTATTACAATTTGATTTGCATTTAATTCTGCAGTATGACGACTGGTCCAGAATACATTTACATAATTTAATCAGGTAAATGTTCTTTACGGTATACAACAAAATAAGCTAGTGTGTAACAAAATCATTTAAAATGCAATAAAATCCCAGTAATTACAGCATTACTGCCGATTTTCTAATCCAAATAATCTTTCTTATAAGTACTTATAGGTACATTTTGCAAATGTTACAATTTCTTAAAGATCTACTGTTTTACTTAACATATGCACGCATTGATTCCATCACACATGGTAATATATCTATTTAGGTCGGTCACTTTTGTGACTTGAAGGTGTATACCAAAATATTTGTACACCCCTGATAATAATAGTCATTATACATGTGTGAATGCCGACTATTTATTAAAATGATTTTACAGAAGTATTGCATACATATGTAGGTATGCATGATTTTATTTTGTAGATCAGACAATGACATTCAATACAAGTAAATAATAATAGTACAAGAACTTCGTTGTGCATAGATCATCGTAGGTGCTATATAATAATAAGAATCTGTTTTACTTCTTCAAGCCTTTCATTATAAAAATGTTGTAGGCTACTACAAAGGTTCCGAACTAATAACATTGACACATATGCAAGCCTTTACCTTGAGTGCTTGTGATCGTAATAAATCAGGTTATATTACGTACTCAATCATTCGATAGTGTTTTAAAACACTGTTCAACAAGATCAAAACATGACAAAATGGCATTTTTGAAGGGTAAATTGGTCGTAAATAATGCAGCGATATGAGATCTAATATCTAATATGTATGAATGTTTCCAGTTCACTAATACATTTCACAAAGTGTGATCTATATGAGTTTATTGTGAATTTATTGTTTCCTGAACAACATTTTAAATCTTGTTACATGAAATAGATTTTATTGAGTTTGAATTTTAGCTCTGCTCATCTCCACACTATGTACAAGCGTTCGATTAAAAGACGATAGTGATTGAATGAAAGCTAAAGACGTTCAGCTTAAATGAAAATGGAATAAATTTCTAGAAATTTAAGGGTTGGCAAAGCACTTTGATTCACTATTTTTCGAGTGTTTAGTTTCAGTTACGCATGCAAACTTTGTAGAGCAGGGGTATTCTGTGTATAACGTAACAATGATTTTATTGATGGCTTTGTATACGAATAAAATTTTATTTCAACGCAAGTAGTGTGTACATTTGCTCCATTTGTTACTGACTGCAACGACCTTAAGAATAGTAATTTTGACGTTAGAATGCCACGCATTTCTTGTGTATTTAAAATGTAATGTCTGGAAAGATTGTAATTTTTGAACGGCTGACAGCTCACGAGAGCACAAGAGCATATTATGCAGCGATGAGCAAAGACTGAAACTCAATCTGGAAATTTTATGACTACATTAACAACTTGTGAACTCGTTTACAACGATATCGTTGTATTGCTAATTATAAAATTGGGAGATAAGCTTATGTTGCTAATTGTGAAATACAGACAAAATAGGTAGATATGTATATTCCTAATTGTAAAATACAGAGACATGAAATCACACCCACAAACGTTCCATAAATAACGATTTTCAAGGCATATATGTAAAAATACTCAGGAACATCACAGTATTGAGAAATACTTTATCCGAAGGGACTAAAATAGCTTGTATTATATTATCAAGCTAGATAGACAAAGAAATAAAAATATATTCTCTAGTGTATTTCGTCACGTTCAGCCGTCGCCTTGCTCTGGTAATCTTATTAAAGGTATCCCAGGAAACCATACGTTATGGAGCCAGCGCTGTACCAGCTCTGTATTTAACCGCTGGCTGAATATACGGTTTG
>JAQGAK010002422.1:0-20498 GCA_034696945.1 Lipothrix lubbocki
TGCCTGTAGGTAGGCTCCGGATTTGGGTGAGAATTGTAGGTAGGCTATAGGTAGGGAAATTCAAATGGCCACCTTTGATGTATAGATATAGGATACATTACATAAACTTTTATTTACACATTTAGCATTTATTTAGCATGTGTTCATACATGTATTACGTTATATTTACAGGCAAAATTAATGAAAGAACAAACTTGATCTGACTTTATCATTGATTGTCATATTTGTTTACACGACGCCAACTGCCAATATTAAGTGACTGGCTGCAGGCGGTGCATGACATTACAGCTAAACATTATACACAAATACATATAGCTTTCTCTATTATACTATAATCCATATTTTTATAATCATGAATACTTTTACAATAATTGAAAAAGCAAAATACATCGTTTGTGATTAATTAAATTAATTATTTGTGTTTTGTGATTTGTGACCATTGTCTCCTATATTATTATCTCACACACAAACACAGAAGTTGAAATGTTGTCGAAACAAAACACTTTCAGTGCATGACTATTATTAATTCTTTTATGAATTTAATTTTAAGCAAGCATACTAACATTTAGCAAAATCAGGGTTATTGAAAATCCCTGTTGTAATAAAGACCTACACAGTAACATATGTATCGTATTTAGCATTATACATATCTCTAAACTCTAAACGCTGACCAGACTTTGAAAGCTTGACAGTTACCCTTGCATTAAATACTGACTTTACTATATAAAGTCCTTTCACTTGTACAGATTCAAATTCCAACAATGACTTCCAATGAAAATTATAATAGGTTGTATATATGGTATTATTATTTGTAGTCATAAACTTTTATATGGACGGACGACTCTTTGGATTAAAAGCTATCTCAAGTGGGACGGAAGAAGTTGGTGTAGTGATATCATCATCGGAAATGGAGTCTGGGGGAGGTTGAAGGGGTCCAGCATCCGTGGGTTGTTGTGAGTTGCTTATGCTCGCTAACTTACTGGTAGGTAATGAACTCTTAACATTAGGGCTGCTACTATCACTCGTAGCATTTATGGACCGATAGAAAACTTCAAACTTTGCTTTCAAATCTGATTCTGACTTGAAAATCGTGCCTGCACTTCCTGTTGCTTCGGGCTCTGGAATATTGTCTTCGTCCACTTCCTGAAACAAATTTCAACGAAATGAGCGTGTTTATTTTTCCCCGGGTTTCCGAGTTTTAACTAAACAAAACCTGTACAAGTTTATGTCGTAAGTTGACCTAGAGAGTTAAATTAAGATTTTGATGAGAAAATAATAAACTATGGTGAAGGAACAATACGTATGTATTTTAAAAGAAAGCATGGTAAATGTGTTTGTTCGAAGATCATTTTAAGACAAATAAATTTATTGTTTTCCCTCGGCACTCAAGACGAATAAGTCTACGGAATGAAAGACAACAAATGGCACAAGGTCTTAAATTTTAATAAGTTAGCCAAATATTTTAGGTTAATAAACTGTGGAGGTATAAGGATCGAATTGCTTGATTCTATATGTTGCGTCTTGAAATACTCATTTATCCGTAAGTACTTACATACTTACTCCTATTGAGGCTGATTCGTTTATAATATGCCGTTGTGTTGTAATCACGCCGAAATCTATTTTTATAGATATTACACACCGGATTCAGACCTGATCTTATTTTACTGAAAAATACCTGGAAGCCATCAAGGAGTGGAAGCCTGCTACAATTACTGTAAACCTACGTACATACATAAAATATAGGTACATAAAATGTATAACAAATTGTAACAAGGTTGAAAACACGGGGAACAGATAACTTTATTTACAGAAAAGCTGGCAAGCCGAATTGACAATGCACAATCTGTATCATTAGAATGAAAGGTTCAAGATCACTTAGGGTTTCACATCTGTTCATCTGTGGTTGATACTGTAAGTTGAGATGGTACAACATCAATCATCTTGTTCCAACATTTATTTCACAGAGGAAGAAAACGCCGAAAGAGTGTACAAGCAATAAAGCAGGGAAAGCTGAGTTACAAAAACATTTTTCTGCCTCATCGTTAATGTTTATACAATGAGCTGTAATGTATCACGTCTACCTGAAAACTTTAATTATAAAGGAAATTTTTACAAAATATTTGCATAGAGGAAATATCTGCTATTAAGTGTCGTAGAGTATTATATGTATTCTGTATATTATATATAGGTATATGTTATCCAAGGTAGTAAAAACATTTCTTGTACCATCAACCATACCCATAGTGTTTGTGTACTCAGAGTATACATGGACAGTGGTTTTCTCTCTCTTCCCGTCATCGTCTATTTTAAAATTAAAAAATTTCTGACCGACTTTTTGCGATTTGACCCTGAAGGCTTGTCGAATTACTTGTATATACTAATTGTGTTCTTGAAACTGTTAAACTTGAGAGGTCGTCTTTCATCCGAAATTACACTGAGGTACAAGTTTTTCAACATCAGACCTGAGAACGTAATTTTTATCGAGGTATGTGAGTATGCATATACACGTTATATATGTTGTGCTTTCGGGAATTCAGTTTTATAATGGGCTATAGTTATTATTCCGGTATTAATACTTGCGTTGTTAGGATTTCTAGGAGTTGTTACAGCTTACAATTACGGATACAGATAGCTGGTTGCATGAGTGAGTCACAGAGAATCGCACCACGGTCTATGAAGTTAATATATGTCAAGGGTAGCCTTGTCAGTTTTCTACGGTTTCAACGTGTCTTTGAGCTCTTTAGAAGCAGTAAACTAATGTTATGTGACTTTTAAGTGTTTGTGAGGATAAGCATCATACGTGACTCAAACAAAATATGTTGATGGTGGAACGGAAAACTTAAATCACATATATTGGATCCTCCCTGTCTATAAATAGTTAAAATATCAATGTTAACTTAAACGACATAAATTGTTAGACTCCAATTACTATGTTTGAACCTATTACTATGTACGAACACAAGGACGACGTTGATTGTTATTTTCGTAACTGACGTCAAAATAACAAAAATATGTAAAACCTCATGTCAAACATATAATTAATTAAATCACTTGCACTACTAATACTACTATATAGTTGATTTGACACAACTAATTGTATACTTATGTACATTATATACTCACTTTGATTTCGTAAAACGTAACGGGTTGTGTTCGAAATCTGCCAGTACCCCCACGGTGAAGCTGTTTTTTCACTGCCCTTTTATGTGTCGATGAATTGGTGGAGAATTCATTTATAGTGCTACCTTGACCTCTTCGTAGACGTGAAAGAGGTTCAGGATACACTGCATCAATGTGAAAATCCTTTGGCGATGACATTCTGATATATTACACTACTTTTATCACCTGAAAGTAACCCAAAGCAATGATGATTCAGTAACTGCAAAGCCGGCCGACTTCCTTTTAAGGGTTCTTCAATAATAAGTTCCCACAATAATAATGGCACCGACTACTAAACTTTACTGCCCAAGTAAAATGAAAATATCTGTACTTTTAAAGGGTATATAGAGAATTGAGATACCCGAATATTTAATATTTTAAATGACACGTAATTTCACCACGAATATTCAATACATCTTCAATGTAAAGTATGTCTGTGACGGGAAACAATTGTCGCACAACACTTTGCAACATGTACACAATGTCAAATTTTTTTCACCACTTTACAAGTTCTTGGAAAATTTTCTTACAGGATTTCAAGTAAAATAAATTGAACGAAAAAATAAAGTTTGACAATCAGACACCTGAATACTAATACTGCAAACTTACAGACCACTGAACGTAATTAAATGCAACATATTTGTTAATTTGTAATGGGGAATAACACTGCGAAAGAAGAATGCCGAAGCGGAGTAGGTATACCAATACAACCCAGGAGTGAGGAAAAGTGATTTAGACGTAAGGAAAAGTTTTTCTAAATGTATTTGTGATGTGATGAGGTGATGCAAAATGAATATAAAAAACTCGAGAGTCATCGTTGCTCTCGTTGGGTTGAGTATCTTCGCCCTGTTCCCTAGCCTTCATTTTCCTCTTTAGAGACTTGTCTAGAAATAGTACACTTTGAACAAATCTCTGGCAACTTTACGTCTGCATACAAAGTTTGCACCACTCTTTTACTGTTTACCACTCTATAATACAACACAGACCGTTTTCAGTACATACTGAATGCATGCCTTTGTGGTACAATATTAGTGTATACACCTTATATATCAACTTGCAAAATCCGGGAGTGTGTATGTATGCATGCAACTTGGGCTTCCGGAAAATACTTATACATATTATTATACTAATAATAAACCTTTTTAGAGTTGCAACTTGTAAAATGTGACTTAGTGATGGGGTACGCGCAACGTAAATTTCTACATATTCCACATTATATGTACTCCGTAAAAATGTGTATGCTTGACTGTATTTATTGTATCAAGTGAAGCATGTTTGGCTGGCACATGTAACCTTTGGCAACTTTCACAGACTTAATAATAATTTCCATACGCTACTAATCGTAAGTTCCATTTCGGTTTACCTATTCCTTATCGGGGGTGACCATTCGCCTGTTATGTGCTGAATGACGAATGTGCGGTTGTCGAACTGATTTGGCTCAACCACTGAACACACAAATTGGGTTGTTAAATTCGGATTTCAATAACAGAATGTATGTTTACTGTAATGTAGTTTTTAGGTAGTATCTATATTGTACGTTGTATACATAAAAAATACAGGTGTTAAAGACAACTTAAGTCGAAACTCGACACATTGACTTACCTTCGAAGGTAATGGGAAGGTTTTGACATTAAAGCACTAATTAGCTAATTAATACTTTCTCGCAAATCTGCAGGCACATCGTAAACTGGTCCAACGATCATACCTATTTTCAATACACCGCAACAAGTATACCTATATACCCGATTCAAATTAAACGTTCACGCAAGCATTTAACTTTTGATACAAATTAGATCTATTATATGAGATTATCGATCCTTCCCGAGTCAGGGATATACAAGTTAAGCATGAAATAATTTGACAATTAATCAGTCCGGGATCTTAAATATCTTCAGCAATTCTATCTTCATTGTCATAAATCCGGGAATGATCTGAGATTCTTGTAAAGAATGAAGGATGTGGAACAAACAACAAAGTACTGGGCTCACGTTTATTTTATTGTATTTATTGTTATATTTCCCAACCTGTGGTATTTAGTATTGTCGAATTATTAGAAACCAAATCCAACAACTTCCTTGCTCCATTATAGAACAACAGCAAAACTCAGATTTCCTTGATAAACGCGGCAAATTTTTCAGTTTTGCATGTTTTGCCGCCGGGATCGCCTGGATGTTGTTGGACTGGACATTGTTCCAGAACTTGAACGATTTGGGTTGGAGTAATTTCGTTAAATGATATTATTGCTCGCCAAGTGCAACTAAAAAATTAACATCGCAAGAAATTTCGGAAGAGATTAATGTTGACTTAGCTAACAAACTAAGTTTCAAATTGAAGTTATTAGTACTTTTTGTGTTGTCACTGCTGCTCCTGCTAAACTGACGGTTGTATAGTAGTAGGATATGAAAGATTGTCAACAGTAAATTTGTTTACCCTTTGCAAATTAATGGAGTTCCTTACTGCAACAAGCTGCAAGGTAAATTATTAATGTGATCAAATTTCAAGAGTAAATAATATTGACTATTTATTTTAGGGCATTCGTATTTTTATGTTTGTTTATAGTATCCTGAAATGTTTTTTTAAAACCTGCTTTGCGTATGGGGGAATGTCTTATATTTGTTGCTAGACGACAGCCGGATAATATTAATTTTCTAATGGCTTTCAGGTCATCGTACCTTACGGCCAACAATTAAAGGACAAGCTTCCATGGTACCCTCAGGAGCTCAGCAATGACTGGCCGCATCAAGCCAGTGCGATGTCCTTTGGTGAATCTAGCATCATTAAGTATGGCTTGAGTTACCCGAGAAGGACTGGTTTAGACTCGGCGAATGCCGGAGATTTCGTAGAATATACGGAATATATCCAGGATCCAAAAGAACTAAGTGGCGATCACGTTGAAGAATGTTTTGTGCATCGTGGGGTTTGCGTCCTCTCCGTGGGACCCATTGGCGGGCCTTCTTACCTTAAAGGGATATACAGACCTTTGAATTCCTACGGGACGGGCATTGGAATCAGAAGTATTGTTAAAGCTGAATTCTCAAGGAGTATTGACGGAGTTCCGGGCTCTGAGAAAGGAAAGGGTAGGTTTTTTGCTGTCAAATATGATGAATGCGGGTACAATTAAAATACAATTTTTTTGATAATAGCAGCTACTTTCTCTCTTTTGCAGATCGCTACGTATGCTTAGCAGAAAGAGCCGGAATTTCTTTATACTGTGAGAACAGTTGTGATAATCAAGCCACTTATTTACCGGAATTCCATATAGAGAGAATATTCCCGTGTAGTTTGGGATTGTTAGTGATACCAGTTAGGCAAGATGTAGATCCTGGAGGTAATGTTACACCGGATAAGTGTTTGTACATGCTTTCCCATCCAACGAAACAAGTCAGCCGTGTGTGGATTAGGAGTAATCCTGCTCAAGGTAATTTGTAAACATATAAATATATTAACTTGTTCTTATACTATCATTTATGTATACCTTGTGATATTTTGATAATTTGAATAACAAAACTTGTTTAACATGAATAGATTACACGGAGTACAATGGGACTGGAGAAAGATTGTTGGGGTGCGAAAAAGATTTATGCGTGTTTTGGAGTTTAAAGCATGATATGATCATTTTGCGCCGATTGGTCAAGCTGGATCCTGCGGTATGTGTAAATCTACTTCAAATCATTAAAAATGTAAGAGATTAATATGCTTTCGTTTAAATATTATGTTTGCCTCATTGATTCTGCAGGATATTCTTCATTCCACGGCAATTACATTGACCAATACGTTTTATCAAAGTGGTTCTCATGACCAGACATCTCCTAATCCCATCAGACCTCTAACACCCCATCCGAATTTGAACTTGTATTCACCTTTCCGACGTCCATCTACTTCAAATGGAATGCGAACCAATACTCACAAGTAACTTACTTACTAACTAAATCAATTAAAAATAGCGGAACTAAATTCAAATATTTATTTGGTTAAATTATCGCGTAGGGAAGGTTCAAATATCTATCACTGGCCACAAATGGATCAAAATTCATTAAATGATGTTTCCATGAATCATGGCCTTGCTCATGGATTTTACCCCCCTCACATATGCGTGTACGATGAGGCTGAAGCTTATCTTCGAAATCTTTTCCATATCGATCTCGCTAAAGGAAAGTGGGAAGTTCCTCATAAATTCCGAATTGCCACCTCAGCTTCTGCAACTTCTACCACCAGCAAGAACAGGATGGTTCTGATATCTCAAATCAGAACCCGATTATATCTTCATGGAGTGGATATTAATAGTGGAAAGAAACTTTCACATTACTGCATAAAAGGTGTTCAAGATTTCGGTTGTTCGAACGGAGAACGTGACGGCATTTCCTTCATCGTAATTCTCCAAACCACAGGAGAACTAAAAATAGGGTGGTTTGATAATGAATTTCAAATTGCATCCTCGACAATTATTCAAACACCTCTAAGAGATTCTTACGTGATTAGTAGTATAGACAATATTTTGTTCGGAGATACTATTGTATGTGGCTTACAAACTTGTCCCAAAGGGGAAAAAATTTTGATTGAGTTAAAAAATTTTCAAAAAAACTTTTTGATCTGTAAAACTGTGGAAGGGTTAAAGAAAGAGCTAAACAATCGAATCGTAGTACAAATTATTGCAAAGTATATGGAAAATGCTGCTAAAAGTACTTTCCAAATAGAGGGTGTGACCATGAAACTGCAATCATTTTTCGATCACGAGTGGTGTGGATTTCTCCACGTCTTAGAAGATGTCGTTTCGGCAGAGGCCATCAACCTACGAGGGGTTGTTGCTGCTAAAATTTTAAGGGTGCTGGAGAACTTGAAGGAGGTAATAGAATCATTGATAATACAGCAATGTCAATACAAATATTCTAGCTTGAAATAACTATTTTAATCGTGGTGAAATGAAAAAGTGCTTAAACTATTTAATTTTAGAATGTGAAAATACATGGATTATCCAGTAACTATCTAGACAAATTGAATGATTTGGAAGTTGTCATTTCTAAGTTCTCGAAGACCAAATCGGGGAAGGTACGTTGTAGTATTTCTATCTCATTGTTGAAATTACATTCGAAACCAAACATCATTGCCTTTCTATTTTACAGCGGAATGACGCAGCTAAATCCAAATCTGTTTTTGTTAAGTTTGCTGAACTTTTAATGCTGGATAACCCTACAGCTGATCCACAATTTGAAGACCTGCCTGAAATCATGCAAATACTGTTAGATAATCCTGATGAGGTGAGTAACCTCGAGCGTCTGGTAACTATAAAAACAAAAGAACCCGATTTTGCCCCAGCGATAGAAATTTTAATTGCCGAAGTGTTCCTACGAAATCAAACAAAAGTCAAGTTTGATTGGCCTGAGTCTGTAGTACGTGCTGTAGGTCGTTTTGATTACTTGAGTGGTATTAACCCTTCGAACAGTGTTATGAAAGAAAAAATGTTTCATATTGCTACACCATTTCGGGAGAGGGATGAAGTCAATGAAGATCTTACCTGGATGTCCCATGTGCTAAAAATGGTAATTTTACTTATGGTCTTATTACACATTTCTAACTGTATACTGTCCACAAGGACTTAAGGTACAAATGATCATGAATGTTCCATTAACTATATTCTATTAATTCAAATGATAAATCTGTTTTTGTATAACTGATTGATTTTACAGCAAGTATTTTCAAAAGATCGTCGATTAGAAGAAGTATGCCGATTATTAGACTCAGCCTCACCTCTTATTATCGACGTAGAGCAACGAGCAGAAATGTCTGACCATGAATATGTTGAAGAGCAAGAGAAGAATCTATTGCAACTGGTTCAAGTCGCTTTCTCTGCACCCGCCGGCAGAGCTGCGTTCACCTTAAAAACGGAGGAAAAGAATTTTGCTAACCTGACCAGTCATATATATTTACCTAAGTATGCTTTTTTCATTCTCTGGCGTTAATAAGTTATTAATACTATAATACTTTCGTTGCCGATTCAAATGAGACGTAAATTAATTTTCCCATTTTATGAAACAAGTAATGTAAATGTAATGAATAATCTGCTATTCCAGATTATGCATTTCTGGTAAATGCGCTACCAAGGGGACAACTATTGATTTAAATGATTCTGATCTTCCAACGTCTTATACCTCCTGGCCTAGTTTTCACAATGCTGTTGCATCCGCTCTAGCCGTAAAGTTTCTAGATTCTCCAGCTGATGCATGGTAATCCCAAGAGGATTGTATTAATCATATCTAAATGGAGTACACATATATATAATTACTGCATCAATAGCAGTAACGTTCTGATTGTGTCTTGTAATTTAGGTTTGCTTACAATAAGACTAGAACTAACGAAGGTTCCGAGCAAGCAGGAATGGTTCTTGGTTTTGGTCTCAATGGGATTTTGTCATCCATGCCACCCACTCTAAGGCATGAGTACCTGGCGAAAGAAAATTCTTTCACCACTATGGCTATGTTGCTGGGTCTTGCTGCGAATTTGGCTGGTATGTTCAATTGAAATACAGTTATTTATTCCTAATAAGGAAATATTGACGTTGTATGCTAAAAATTATTACTCTTTGAAGGAACTGGTGACATTCAGACTTGGAAACTTGTAAGTCTTCATATAAGTGCCATGCTACCCGCATGTACAACTGAGCTTGAAATACCCCGATTCGCAACACTGGTGGCTCCATTCTCATTAGGGCTTCTTTTTTTGGGAACTCATAATAGCCATATTGCCAAAGTATTGTTGGGAGAAATTTCCAAACGATATAGCCCATTAAGTGTTTTTGGAACAAATGCTTTCAACAATTCTGCCACAAATGTCAATGTTGTAGAAATGAGTGCAATTTCCCCTGATCGTGAGGCCCATACACTCTGTGCAGGTGTGTGTATCATTTGTTTATTTGACCTCATATGAATTACAAGTGATACTATTTGGTTTAGTCCAAGAGGTAACAAACGTTTGTATTTGTAGGCTTCGGTCTGGGCTTTGTAAACTTAGGGAAAGGCCGTTTAAACAACGGAAGCCTGGAAGAAGGAATTGATGGGATTTTGAGAAGATTTGTTGTTGGGGGGCCCAAACCAGCGCATCCTCATGCAGGTAATTATATGTAGATATTTATAATCTTACGTAAAATATAACATCGTCATCATGCGTCCTTATGGGCAAGATATAATGATGGACGAATTAAATTGATGTTCTATGCTGGAATCCGAATTTACATAGATGAAGAAGAGGTATTAAATCAGTACGGACAATCACTTCCGTCTTTGTGGGAGGAATACCGTTGTTGTCACATAGAAGAAGGGGATAATGTTAATGTAGATGTGACCTCACCTGCGGCAATAATCGCAGTCTCACTCATATATTTAAGAAGTAAGGATATTAATCTTACTTAAGGATAAAATCTCAACAGTTAGCAATCGTATCTATCCGAGCCCAATTACCAAATACAAGGGAGTGCTACATTTACTTGTTTTTAAAAATAGGCGGAAATGAAGCAGTATTAAAATGGTTATCACCGCCGAGTACGTTGCATCTACTTGATGGTGTTCGACCCGACCTTCTTGTACTTCGTGCCCTAGCTTCAATCCTAGTGTTTGATGTTGTTTCCGAACCGGATGTAAATTGGTTAGAAGATACTCTTATGCCGGAAGCTCTTATTGAGAATGCGCTTAAGCAGCCTGAGCAAAATTCCCGAACAGATCATGAGAGCATAAAGTCAGTGCTTTAAAAACATTTTCATTAATATTCTTCTTGTATTATTCTGGACATTAGCAGCATTGAAATGAAAACAAGTTAATTTTAATTTTTTAATAATTTCGGTTTTTACAGCCAAGCTTGGGCAAGTATAGTGTGCGGCTATTGCTTGGGTCTCGGTATTCGTTTTGCCGGAACTTCGGATGCTAAAGTCAAAACTATTTT
Organism: Lipothrix lubbocki; assembly: GCA_034696945.1. Taxonomy (NCBI): domain Eukaryota; kingdom Metazoa; phylum Arthropoda; class Collembola; order Symphypleona; family Sminthuridae; genus Lipothrix; species Lipothrix lubbocki. The sequence continues at coordinate 11,089 of JAQGAK010002422.1, forward strand.
ATGGCATTATACAAACCTGATGTTGAAGATTTCTTCAACAGATTCCAAACTTTCAGAATACTTTCCCAAAAACTTTTTGGAATCTTCAGTTTGCAGTCTACTTATCTCGTTGTCTTTGGTGTGTGCCGGCACTGGCGAGGTACAGGTGCTACGACTATGTCGATACCTTCAATCAAAAGTTGCTATGACTTCTATCACAACAACTAGCAATACATATGGGTTAGAGATGTGTGTAGCAATGGCCACAGGAATTCTATTTCTTGGGGGTGGGAGATATTCACTATCAAACGATGATAGAAGCATTGCGGTTCTGCTCGCAGCGGTTTTTCCGAAGTGGCCAATTAACGCTAATGACAATAGGTGACATTTATTGTTTGATTAATTAATATTACAGTATAAGCCATGAAGTTTCAGTAATTTGATTGATTTGGTTGTAGGTATCATCTACAAGCGTTGAGACATCTTTATGTTTTGGCTGCTCAACCCCGTCTGATACTGCCAAATCCTATGCCTAAAAATGAATCCTTAAAGTTTTCGATTGAATTGCTTGACGGACAAATAACAGAATCACCTGCTCCAGTGCTCTTGCCACCATTCTATCTCATCCAGAAGGTATCTTTCTGTTGTTTCAACAACGTTGTATGTATTATTACTATTGTCTATAACTAAATGCATTATTTTACTCATTTATTTCCTATACATAGATTCGAATGGAAAGTCACGAATTCATGCCTATAGAGTTCGAACTACCGAAAGATCTGGAACATCTGAAGAAAATTGTAGAAGGAGGAGGAGTCATTAATTTAGTATGTAAGCCGCACATTGCACAAGAGCAAGGTTTCGTCCGGAAAATGTCTTGGAGACAGGAACACGTAAGGGAATTTCGTCTCATGTTCACATTCCTAAGCTTATACAGGAAATCTAAATTCAGCAAAAACTGAAAGGAATAGCAATAAATACGTATCCATAATGCACAAATGCTAAAAGGCATAATTTACCCGACCATTACGCTTTTCCTGATCCTACATATAAACCATTAAATATTGTCACATAACAAATAATAATTTGATTACCACAGGCCTTTCACACAACATTTGCAATAGACAAGGACACTCCACCCGAAGAACGCTTTATCATTGAGGGATTCAACCTCACGAGCAGATTGGCAGAGTGGTCGGGCATTCCGCGAACGATACTTTCATTTTTGGACCTCAAATCTGTAAGCCCAGTGAATAACTAATTGTTAACAGAAACACCAGGCTCAATAAATGAACATGTTTAAAGAGACTTGCTTTATTCATGTTTTGAATAATTTAATCAAATTTTCGTTTACATGTTCTGAATTTTTATAAGCGTAATTATATTTTTGTAGGAAAATTCCGACAGTGAGGACTGGATGTGGCAAATGAGAATTTTGTTCTGGTGGATGCTAAAATACAATGCACAAGAGCAACCGACTGCAATTCATTATGATCTTTTAGCCAATCTTTTGGAGAAAGCGGAAGGAAAGATGGAAGTTTTCCCAGAGATTCCTGTGATTCCTGTTGAGGCCCCTGGTTGCTCCTCGACTCACATTACTCGAAGTCACAAATCGGAAATGGGGCAATGAAGTGAAAGAATCTATGCCTATTTTTCTTGCCCTTCGAAGTTCTTGTTAGTCTTGATATTTTCAGTGTTGTTGTAAGGTTATGTTGTTAGAAGGTGTGAGCATTGTCTTCAAACTATATGCGGACACCTAATATTTTAAAGGCGTTATTTGTATTTACTTTTTTGTTAGTTTCTTAATCATATGTAATCTAAATTGTATCGTACATATCCCATAAAGTATTACCTTCATTTCACTTTCATCGTTGTGTATTATAGACTTCTAACAGTAATCATCATCAGTGTAATAGTGTTATTGCAATTATTTAATAAATATTTCAATGTAATATTGCAGTGAACTTTTCATTAAGACGCTTTTTTTGTGAGATAAGTCATTGACTTTATTCAATTTAGTTTGTAATCATTTTTGTAAATAATTGGATACGTGGTTAATTAGATTCTGTATTTATTAGCCAAGCTTTCAATCACAATCTGTGATCATTTTCAGGGCAAAAGTAAGAATTGAATAACTTGAAGACTATATTGTCTTGCCCGCTCACTTGTCGAGTTTACTGCAACAGAAACTATCGGATTATATTTTGGAGCAAGAGGAACCATCAGTAGTTTTTTCTTAAATTTTTTAAAGATGTTTCAATTAAATAATAATATTATTGTGGAAATAGTTACAGCTATTCTTAAACATTCTGATATATCATATATGATATGTCACAACCATTTGTATATTACTTAAAACGTTAAATATGAAGTATTTAAAGTAAGAACTAGGGCTGGGACCATTTCGTGTTTTTGGCCCTAATTCGCAAAATTACAGCCAATTTTACACGAAATCGATGACAAAATGTCATGGTATTTCGCGATTGTTATTCACAGTTTCCCAGTTTCTGTTTATTCTGGCTTTATTTTGCGGTTTCTAACATCATTTTTACATTTTTTAACGAGTTATTATCAATTCTAGGCAGTTTTTAATGTCAAAAGTGGATAAAAATAATTTAGGAATTTAATTTTGTGACTAAAACTGACGGTTTTGTGCAATAAATTCCAAAGTTGGAATTCAAATTTCGCGGTATTTCGTAGAAATTTTGTATATTTTGCAGTTTTTCGCGTTTTTATACCTTTTTTCGCCTTTTTCGCGATTTTTAAATTTAATTGTTTTGGGATGTTCGGATGTCTAATAAAACAATTTACCCGGATAGGAATACTCTTATTATGAATTTTTTTTTATCGTGTTTTTCGCGATTTCCCAGCCCTATCAATAACCATTTAATTTTACAATGCCCTAAAACTAAATGCCGTATCCGAATGAAAACGTTATACAACACTGGGTGCTGCTAAACGGCGAGAAAGAAGCACCCACGAAGAGCACCTTGATATTTCATTTGGCGCGGAACACTCAAATCCTGGGTATTGAACCCTTGGCTTGGCTTGGACTGCCGTGCAGTGGACTGCCGTACTTTTATATGTGAAGCTTTCTCTTTTCATGGCTTATCTACTCCATACATATATGTCAGGTCCTGAATTCAAGTGTTGAAACAAGCATAGTTTTACGGTTTTTACTAAATACTTTTATACGTTTTATATATATTTCTTAAATTGTGTCGTGTGTTTATTAAATTAAGATTGAACATTTTACACGACTATGTAATTAAAAGCAGACATTCCACGTTATCACTCTTTTGCCAATAACAAATGATAATATCTGTATTCCCAGTCACAGCAGCTCCAACAGGTAGGTGAGAATTTTGTATTATTTCTTAATTTAGCACTTTTTGCAACCTGCGATCCCTGTTTCAATTTTGTTGCCGCTGTAATCAGCGGTGTTACTCGAGGACTGGCTGAGCCAGGGTAAGTGAAATTCGGGCAGAGTTGAAAGAATTTCCGAAAACGAAAACAATATAATTATATAAATACTCTTTTATAAATTACAAGCAATTAAGTTACACATAGCTTTTTTCACATTTTCCCAGCCTCAGTAATTACCTTTAACGCTCCTTTCACGAAAGTACCTCTTTTAAAATCAACAATTTTCTTTAGGTGTAAGTCTGATCGGTGAGATACATGAAATGATTTTATTTTGAGAACTTTATTTAAAATAAACATCTTTACTTTTCTTGGGTAATAGTTGGGTAGATTGAGTGTGTGAGCTTATAAGGATTATCTTTCATAAATTAGGGAAACTATTTTAAATTTGTTTAAAGCTCCTCCATGAAAAAAGTCAAATCAGAGGATGATCTACAAAAATTACAATTTAATACAAAATTTAATTACAAAAAATTACTTAATTACAAAAAACCATTATATCAATTCCAGATTACGAATTTCGAACCCATGGATTCAACACAACTGCATTCAGTGCTCTTGTGTATCACAGGAGTATTAGGTTCCCTTGGATTTTGGATAAATTTAGGGACTTTACGCAACATCGAGAGGAATAGCGGAGCATTATTGGAAAATGGAAATGGTCCCATGCGGGTGAAAGTCGGAACACTCGAAATAATTCTGATGAGAAAACGCCTTACGAGTTGCTGGATTTGAAAATTTTGCTCATGCACTATTGTGGGTTTTCTGCAGCAATTATGGTAAGGGCCGTCGACAAATACTATGGCGACAATCTCGAGCATCCATCAAGTTTCAGCGTATTAGTTTCTACGGTGGGGAAAAGTGCTTATTTGATCCTTACATCCGTCCTCCTGGCTCTCTTTGAGTACAAGCGGCGTTCGGAACATTCGTTGAAGGTGGGGATGTTCAAGCTTTTGATGGGATTCAACGTTTATGCTTTCGTGGGATTCTTTTATGAGATGAGGTTCGACCTCCGATTCACCTCTTTCATGAACATTATGACCCGATGTGGTGCAGTCATTCTCCTCGAGGAGACCTGTCGGCCTCAAAATTGGAAATGCTTGGAAAACTGGAAGCGGGGTCTGCTTGGCGGGGATTATTTTATCTGGATTTTTGTTTGCTGCTTAAACGCTCCCTTACGGCTTCTTAAAATTTCTGACTCTAACTTCGCTCCGCAGGCTCATGTACCCAGGAGCAGCGACGGGTAATTATGACCTGGATGATGACATCGCTCACACTATTCTGTATCTTGGAGGAACTCTGTCAACCGTTTTGACGCCCTTGTGCTACTGGCATTTGCAGCGTGTAAATCAGAAGAAGAATGAATCCGAAGTAAATGCTGATTCTTTGGAGTATCTTTTGAACGGTGTGTATTAATTTACTTTAATTTTTCTGCAACAATCCAGATATGTTATTATTAAAATTCTTAATATTCTTTGTTTTCATAATCTCGTTTCTTAAGGCAGGTAAACTTCGCCCACCATGCGATGCAGCACCACCGACAAGTGACACAGAAGAGAAAGTTTAAACTTGACTGCATCATCCCAAGCACTGCAGAAAGCTTCGATGTACCTAAGACCAATATTCATACGATGTATTTTATAGGAATAAATAAATAATATGATCTGATTTAGGATCAAAGTATAAATATATATGTAAAAAAAATAAACAAAAATTATTACATTAATTAATACAACAATTAATACAAAAGTTTACACAAACATTTATACAAAAACTTATACAAAAATTAAAAAAAAATTTATACAAAAATTTATACGAAAATTTATACAAAAGTGTATACAAAAAGTTATACAAAAATATATATTTTGCTAGAAATGTACATTAGCTTTGAATTATATTTGATTAAATGCATTGCTGCTCGCTAATACGAAAGTTCTGATTATTACAGTCGCCGAGCTATTCAACGACGAACCCCAAATTCCCATACAAAATGAAATTACCATCACCGCATGGCAAACCAAGGGAAAATAAAATCGCAGTAGTTAGCGACGCAATAGAGGTCGGTCGACTGGAAGAAATTCCATCGGAATTACGACGCCACCATGTTACCAAACGGCAGAACGGAGAATTCCAAGGAGCGGACGATCGTCGAGGGAATCACGCCGGAGGTAATATAATCGTACACATTATCCCAAAACGTATGAGCCCATCAATCACTCCGCTTCATGGGGGTCGCTCAGAAAAGGAAGACAAGAAAGAGAGTTCAGTTGGGATTGAGAGTCTGCCATTGACGGACATACAGCCACAGCTCCAAAAGTAACCACCAAGGCGTCTTTCTCCCTGAACTACCCAAAGAGGAGTTCAAAAGAAGTTAAATTGAACTTTAAAACAAAAACTATTGATTTGGGGCCTTCATGTTATTTGATTTATAAATTGATTAATTTAAATGTTTGATTTATGGGGCTGCCAGCATCCTAACTATTGATAATTATTAGTGATGTGTCTATATGCTCTAAATCCCAACGACAATTATTACAGTTCCAAGGGCTGAAAATGTTGAAGCCATATAAATCAAACGAAATAAATAATTTTTAATTTTAATACAAATTATAACAAATTAGATCACATCTGGTGCAGCCACCCGCAAGCAACGGTTTTTAATGGATTTAGCCACTTCTGCTAAAGTTTCTAGTTGCTAACGATTTCGCCAGATAAAACCACAGAAAAGGAGAGAGTGGCCTTAGCACTACTTTTTTGATGACCAGCTGTTTCTTCTCGGCCTAAAGTGTATTATTTAAGCACCTACCATATACATTTTGGTGTAAGTATCACGCTTGCTCCAAATAGAAATAGTCCATGGAGGACACGTAAATATTATTTGTCGCACAATCTTTTACGCGTGACTACTAAATTGTTTACATCTTATAATAATTACAAAAAATCCTCTAAATAATTTCCAGATTATAAACGAACTAATGGATTCAATGCAACTGGAGTCAACACTCTTGTGCATCACAGCAACAATATGTTCCTTGGGATTTTTGCTGAATTTCGGAACGTTGCGAAAGATTCAGAAGAATGGCGGAGCATTATTGGGAAATGAAAACGTTCCCTTGGAGAAAACTCGAAATATTCCTGGAACCGATTCTGATTGGAAAGAGCCCTACGAGTTGTCGGATTTGAAATTATTACTTATGCACTATTGCGGGTTTTGTGTAGCAATGGTAGCAAGGACTGTCGACAGATACTTTGGCAGTAGACTCCAGACTCCAACTTTCAGCCTAATTGTTTCTTCGGTGGAGAAAAGTGCTTATTTGGTCATTGCTTCCATCCTCCTAACTCTCTTTGAGTACAAGCGCCGTCCGGATCATTCATTGAAGGTAGGGATCTTCAAGCTTGTGATGGGATTCAACGTTTATATTTTCATGGGCTTCTTCGTGGAAACCTGGTTCGACCTCCGATTCACGTCTTTCCTCAACATCATGACTCGATGTGGTGCCGTGATTCTCCTCGAGGAGACCTGTCGCCCTGAAAATTGGAAATGCTTGAAAACCTGGAAGCGGGGTCTGCTTGGCGGGGATTGTTTTATCTGGATTTTCATCCTCTGCTGGCTCCCTTATGCCTTTCTAAAATTTCTGACTCTAACTCCGCTGCGATTGGTCATGTATCCAGGAGTAGAAAATGGTTATTCTGACCTGGATGATGACATCGCTCACTCTATTCTTTACCTTGGAGGAACCATGTCAACCATTTTGACTCCCGTTTGCTACTGGTATTTGCAGTGTGTAAATCAGAGGAAGGGTAAATCCAAAATAATTCCTGATTCTGTGAAGGATTCTTTGAACGGTTTATTTTAATTTTGCTGTAACATTTTATATTTGAGTCTTAAAATTCCTAATATTTTTTTTCATTTTATGTTGTTTAAATTAAAATTAATTGTTTTCAAAATTTCTTTTTACATAAGCAGTTGAACTTCGCCCCCCTTCCTAAGCACTGCCACAGACGACAAGGGGCACAGAAGATAAATGTTAAACTTGACTGCAAGTGTCAATTTGCTTCGATAATATCAAAACAACTTTGCAGCGCTTATAGAACATTTAGTCCATGGACAAGACTACAGATTAAGTTATAATCATTATAATCATTTATTATTCAAATTTGTCATCTATAGATGTTCGTGCAATTTTTAAATCCTAATAAATGTATTGGTTCTATAATAATGGAAAGATTCACGCTTAACAATATGGAAAAATTTGAATTTAGTATATGCATTTATATTATACGTTACGTACATACATACATACTTGAAGTTATGAGTTGTAGACAGTACTCTGTACTGTGGAGACTTTTGGTATAACGGTCCTCTTTATAAGAGCAGTCTTCCTCTAACGGCTGCATTTATACCTGCTCTAGTAATAAATTTACATCCAGTTCTGACTCTTGCAAGTTATAAGGGCACTTCCTACGGTCAGATTTTGCCGCTCCATAGGACGCCGTTACAAAAAGTTTTCACTGTACATTACACATTGGCCAATAAGATAATATTCATTTCTTTCAGTCACAAATTCTGATTGCCCCCGCACGAAAATTTCCCAGTGGTAGAATAGCAGTGGTAACATATATAATGACCCAAATATAGAGTACGTATTATAGTAAACCTCACTCAACTTCTTAAGTCTTTATACAGTACAGGACTTGTGAGGTTATGAATATTTGGACGTCCCAATTTGAATCATTTATGAAGAGGCGGTGTAGTGGTCCTGGGAGTAAATAAAAATTTTGTTATTACGCATTCCTAATCCGATTGTGAAAACATTTACCCCGCAAAGCTTGACGGCGTAAGAAAGAGTTCAACTTCCACTATTCCAACACGTTTTGAAGCGATAATCTTTTTATCCAATCTCTCGACGTGCTTTACTTTACTTACTTAAGTGTACAGTAAATTAGATATTTTAACACACGATACGACAAACGAAACCGTAATGGCTAGCATTACAGGGCTGACATGAATACGCTGCCACATTCTGTTGTACGTGGGGTTGCGGTAAGTTGGGGCGATGTTCTTTCCCAAAATGTCGGAGAATGACCTGCTCAAGCGGTCCATACGCAACTGTATCAAATCTGGCGGCATTTTGATGCTCCTGCCTTTTTAGTGGGATGACGCAGCGGATAATTTAGTCTACACCAAATCCAAATTGCACCGGATAATTCACTACTCCATGGTCTTTTATGTGTTCATCCAAGGAATTTACAATATCGAAGGGGTCGTTGTAGATATTTCAGGTTTGAATCCAGAACGGAATATCATGTCGTTTTTCAAACTCGTCATACACGTCGCCACGCGTCAAACTGGAAACTGCTTTCAAATTTTTAGGATTTTTCATGAGAAGGAGATGGCAGCGTATTTCAATCAGTTTTTCGTCGTACGGAAATTATTTAGAGGTAAAATTCCTACATATTTAAATTACAATTTGATTTATTTTGTATGCATTTCTTTGGTCGTTTTAAATACGTTTACGCCAATTTCTTTAGTATTGCATTTTAATATTTACTATTAATCAATATAATTTAAATCCTCTTTAACCCAAACAGCGCGCCTACAAGGAACATCAGCCATACAACACAAGATCAGGATGCGGGACAAGCTGTTTTTCTTATTTGGCTTCTTCGCTTTTGTACAAGCCATCCCAGCCGGAATTACATACATTGCTGAGCATCAAGATACATATTGGCATTCCGTGATCATTCCGAAGGAAATATTGCCCTATTTAGTTCTACTGTTTGCCTTCGAGGAATATATTGTGTCGGTCGGGGGTTTAATGGCGACGTACACAATCGGAGCTACATTGAGTTCTACGGTGATGCTGACGAGAATTTGGCTGATGCAGCTAAGGTGGCCCAATAATATTATTATTAAAATTATTTATTTTCATTTAATTTTTATTGGTGCAGTGGCTCGGTAGAGCAAAAAGAACTTTTGATTGGGTATTGTGGAGTGACCGAAATCA
>JAQGAK010002423.1:0-20498 GCA_034696945.1 Lipothrix lubbocki
ATGCTGCGTAAGTTGAGTAATGTAAATATAAAACATGTTGCCAACAACGGGCATAATACTAACTTAATGTAAATAAATATTTTTCAATTTTTAATCTTATTTCGTTTTGTTTATTGCAGAACTAGGAAGAGCGTCAATACAGCCAAAAATTAAATTCAGCGTTCCTTCAATTTTATAATTTTAATGTTGTATCATTTTCAACTTTTTGTGCTCAAACATATTCAAACTTATTTAATATTATATGGAAATACTTTTATTATTAGTAGTTATTATTCTACAATTTTGGTATGATTTGAGAATATCATTTGTTAAAATGTTTAATAAATCTGTTTGTAAACGTGAAGGCAATATTTGATGAATAAAATGTAAGTATACATGATTTGCAATTAACGTGATTACATCGTGTTGATTAATTTAAAATTAAGAAATTTACCATATTTCAACGTTTAAAAACGTTAGTTTAGCGTAAGATCTGACCCGTACAATTTTTAGCATACGTGTTTATAGCGTAAATTTGCTTACTGTGGCTTTTTTAATAAACGTAATTTTTCCGCAAATTAATTAACGTTGTTGAAGTGGAACTTTTTGACGCGATATTTGCCTAATATTTACTGTGCATCAACGTTAATAAGGCGTTGTACTAACGCTTAGCGTTACACCATCGACGTTTAATTTACCTTTTAATAACGCGTTCGTGTTGCTTGGGTTGTTACCAAATAATTATAAAGTAACTATTTTAAATATTTACAAAAATGTATTGATTTCACAGCACAATACAAAATAACAGACAGGCCAACACCAAAATATTGTACCAAAGTAATGTATTGACAACATAACTACGAGTAAACTAACGCAGTCGACAAAACAACGACACAACAAAATAAATTTAATAAATTAGCAACAAAAAATTCTGTCGCATGATCCGTCGGCTAACATTTGACAACAACGTTCATCCATTGCCGATATCATCCGAGGCCGGAAGAAAAGGCAGTAAATGAACTTAAACATTTTAATCACCTATTTTACTTCATTATATTTTAAATCGTATTTAATACTTTCCCCTTGTAACAGCGGTTTGCAAGATAAAGATAAAAATTAAAATATTGAGTCCAGAGGTGCGAGTTCAATTGCGAAACAGGACAGATTGTGCTGGACTAGACATTATTTAAATGCTTTCGCTGTTGCACGATTTGACTACAATGGCAGCAATATGCGTTCTGCTGAGGAAGTGTTTTTTGCAGCGATATCTCTATTTAGTTGATTTGTTAGTACTCCGAATATAATACTAATACCTTTGTAAACTCAGAATTAACCCACATCTCGGGTTTGGCAACTAAAGGTCGGAAAGCGACCCGTTTAAGTATGAATTTAGGCATCTCGCTGATATCTCTTTGAGCAATATGTTCATTGCATATTGCTCACAAAGGAAAAGTGGAAAATGGGAATTTAAAATAAATAGATATTTAAAATACAGTATATAAAATTGTATTTTACAATTTGAAATGAAATCACAACGTAAAATGAATAAGAAAAGTGAAATTATTCAAGGAACAAATAACCATTATCACATAACTATCATTTGCAAAACAATATTCTCTAAATGAAAATAAACTCGTGCAAAGGCAAACAGATGGTCCATAAATGGGACATTTTAGGCATTTTCAAATCCATTCGACATATATTAACGATGTTTTATTGCTGTAGGTGGTAACAATGGAGCAGCTTATAGTATGGAAGCAATAATGCAAGAACGAGAAACTGCACATTTTTATTCGAAACGTCCGATGATACTACTTTTAAAGTTTAAACAATGTATGACATCTAACTTTGCTTAGTTTGAATGCTTTTGACTTAGTCCATATTTGATTTATTTCTTATTCTTAACAAGCAATTTTATAGGAAAGCGTTTGGGTTTGTGAAATTCATTGGAACAACATTGTTTTATGCATAGTAAGTACCGACCAACACATAACAAGTTCTGATTTTTAATGTTGTTCTATCCTTAATGTAAATGTTTTTAATTAGAAAAATGTTATTTCGTTTAAACGCGCATATACATACAATAAGAATATGTGCTGAAGCAATTAAAACAAATGTATAAAGTATTAAAAATTTGAACAAGTTTGAAAGAATATTACAGCTTAAAACACAATGAAAAATTTGCCTTAATAATAAATAATTGGTTGTATACTTGCAAAATATATATCAACGTTGAAAAATTTCATAATACGAAAATTGCACTAGTTAAATAAATTTGCTGTTACTAAAATTTAGTTACTGCTGGCAAATCTTCATTCATGTAATCGTAACCCATTAACTTATTTGTTTAGGTGACGTTTTGCCTAACATTGCCAATAGAATCCAAAAATGTTGTAAGTGCCTCACATTCTTTTCAATTCTGATAATACGTTTCAAAAGTCATCGATTCCAAAACTTGGTCTACATTATCGGTAAATTTAGCATGGTATGTACTTGTTTCTGCTTCAATATCCAGTAGCTCAATGTCCTAGATCAAAGAATCTGACTGCTCCTCTAACACATTTGATTTTCATTTTATAATCATGCTCTACATTGCTGAATTTGGAGTTCCACCTGTTTTTAATTCCTGTACCTCGGCATCCGGGCTCACATCCACAGACAACTCCACCGATTGTTTAATTCTTTTGTATTTCGTTTTACACATCAAAATTAAAATCTCGAGGAAAAAGTAACCAATTGGTATCACGAACATGATTGCAATTAAATAAAATATTAGATAAACATTTGTCGATTGTAAGGATAATGGTGTGTATGACAGTTTTGGCGTTTGAAATGATTGCATTTGTAAATTCTTGTTAAATGTCCAATCACACAAGTCCTGAAGGAACCAAAAGAGCCCTGATGATAAGAAGGAATTTAGCCACCGTGGAACAAACTTTTGATGGATGTCATGCATATTGAATGGTATAATATATCCTAATAGCTCGGTCAGAAAATTATCATCACTGAGCCAGTTGTCTGCTAGCACGTTTGGCCCAACATGCATATAGGGATTTAGTACCTAGAAAGTTACTTTTTTTACAAACTACGGCAAATTCCACGTTCTTTTGAATAAACATTTTCAAATCTTTTGGGCAGATTAATTGGACGTTTTTTCTCCAGTTTGATATGGTCACTCGCTTGTATTTTACAAAATGACCATTGAGATTGACGAGAAGCAAGCAAAATAATGCGTGTTCGCGGATAATATGATGTTGATAGCCATGCATAAACAACCGTGCCACCAAATGGCAATCATTACTATCTAACTCGGGTTGTAAATTCTTGAGATTGTCAGTGGAGCAGTTTTCCCCACTAATTACCAACAAAATTGTAAAATTTTCCATTTCCTCCAAAACTGATAGGCTAGTTTTAGCAATTGTGGGCACTGAAAAGTCGCACTTCAAATAAGCTTGATAATTGTTAATTAAAAAAACCGAGCACATGAACCACATCAGTATTGGAAACCTCTTGGCAATTAGGATACGTCCATCATCAATTCCTTGGCCCAATAATACTTTCGCAAATGTCATTAGATTTTGAAACAGCATCCTAATATTACCAAAGGATGAGAATAATGCTAACATAAATCCCATAATTCCAAGTGCTAACCATACCATAAGGGAAAATGGCTCTAAAAATATTGTCAAATCTTGTTTTACATTGTACACGCCCCATGTGGTAAGAAACTTAAACTGTTCAGAATGTCCTGTGATATATGGGTTAAATACTCTCTTATCGTTGTAGGAGTAACTTCGCGTTTCCAACAAGCTTGGCATACCCTTCCCAATCCACCCTTGTCGGCAGGTTTGGTTATGCTCCCCAAATATATAATTTGTTGTTTCATAATCCAGAGCAGTTTTGATACTATTTGTGACGGTCGAGTATGTTAAAATCGAATCCTGTTTTCGTAAGCGTGCACGTTGGTCAGGTGTGAGAGATCCGATAGAAGTCCAACAAACATTATTTCCACTATTTGTAATTTTTACGTACAGGAGCAGAAGACGTTGCATGCACGTTATCAGCGTCGTATCACAATAAAGTCGTAACGCGGGGGCCACACATGGCTTTTCGAATTCATTACCAAATTCATCCAAACAATACCAGCAGATAAGCCGAGCACTCAAATTGCAGTTCCGTTCCGCACATTTATTGGTATTAAACGGCAAAGATATACTAAGCGGCGGTCCAAAGTCAGACTGACCCGCATGTTTTAAGTTTTCATATAAACCTTCCAAGTAGTCACCTTCGAATGTGGAAGGTGCGGATAATATCAGCGTAAAATTCTTTTTTACGTTAAATCTTAAACAGAACGTATGTAATATATCGTACGGCCGCAGTTTCTCCTCACAAGTCACATCAAAGTGTTTAAATAGCCGTGATTTTGTATTCCAACAATGCAATAATGATGTATTATAGGCAATGAAGGAGTAGATCGTTACGCCGCATTTAACAAACCTTGCGGGGACGTGACTTATTTCTCTGGTCCAATTACGTTTACTTTCCGATGACGGATGAAGCCTAACTGTTGGGTTCTGTTGTAAAAGAAACGTATTTTCGATTTGGTAGTCGATGGATTTTATGTTACAGTTTTCCAGCTCTGAACTCAGCTCATTTATATTTACAGTTGTATGCCCAAGCGATAAACAAGATATTAAAACGGTGGAAATAACAACCATGTGATGTACTTTGATGTAATTAGACATTTTCAAATATTTAAGCAATTCGGCGGGTTGTCTTCTTTTTCCAAATTGTTTAGCTTAAATTAGTAAGCATGACTTTTGCAACGATGATATTTGATTAATCAAAAACGTGCATTTATTTTAATTAAATCCTCCGTACAGTGGCTGCGATTTCAGCATTAATACACGGGTTTGAATGCGTGTTTAGTTTTTGATTTAGAAATGCAACACAGCTATACGACGTATTGCGATAGAATACATAACGTGGCACATTTCACATGAAACAAGCCACATTCAACAAAAACAATTTAATGATTTCAATGTCATGGTGGTCTCGCCCGTTCCTTTCGTGCTTCATAACTTATGATTACCTTTTACATTGTAATCAGTAAATGAAAGTCGCTTTTAACCATTTTATTTTACGATTAGTAAACTTTACATAACATTGGCATTGTAAGAGTAGTTTGATGTGTTCTCGCCCCATTCACTGCATCAACAATCAAAATATGTTTCTTCTTCATGACAAGTTGTTCAAAAATAATTACGAGCTTGTAGCAATGTGTTTAATCTAGAATCCTTAAAAAAGCAGTCATAATACTTTAAAACTGGAAATATTTTCCCCGCCTAAGAGCTTCATCTATAGTGTGATAAAGTACTCTTGAAATGGAACAAAAACATTAAATTACCGCGTTGAAGAAATACAGGTGTAGACATGAATGATGAACTTCAGAATAGAATATTCAGTTTTTGTATTCGTTTTCATATTTGTTTCCTTAGTTACAATTAAGTCTCGCTATAACGGTCTTCTTGTTGTTGACTTTCAAAGATTTTCCCAGAAATCATTGTTGTATAGAATCTTTTGCCTGTTCCCCCATACGTTTAGTTTGTCCGTCTGCATTTGTCAACTTGTGAATCGCAAACTCCAAGACGAAGCTACCCAATGGTATTATAAGCAAGATGGCAGTCAAATGGAATATTAAATAAACATTTGTCGATTGCAAGGACAATGGTTGGTATGACAATGCTTGTGAAAGATATGATGGGTTTTGTCGATTTGTACTAAATTTCCAATCATACAAACCTTGCAGAAACCAAACGAGCCCAGACGATACAAAGGAATTTAGCCGCCTGGGAACAAATTTGTGATGAGCTTCGGGCAAGGTAAATGGCATGACAAATCCCACCTGCTCAGTTAGAAATTTGTCGTCATGCAACCAATTGTCGGCAAATACTCTCGACCCGACTAGCGATTCCAGCAGGGCTTTCGTAGTTAAATAACGACTTTTCTTGCAAATTACAGCAAAGCGTAAATTGTTCCTCATCATTATTTTAAAATCACTCGGGCAAGTTAATTTAATGTTGCTCCTCCATTGGGATATGATCTCATTTTGATGTGCCCCCTTATATTGCCTTGGATTGGAAATATGCCCACAAAATTCGTCGTGTTCATTCAGATCCGTGTGTCTGTATTTGAAAAAGGCGGCTTCTCGCACGATCAAACAATCAGTACCAAGTTTGTCCTTTGAATGATGGTCCGAGTACATTTCTCTAAGTTTATTAACTGAACAGTTTTCTCCAGTAATTAAAAGCAAAATCGTAAAATTTGATATTTCTTCCAACATCGCCAAGTTCGTTTTAGCAATTGTTAATGTAGAAAAGTCCGCTTTTAGGTAAGATTGGTAATTGTTAATTAAAAACACCGAGCTAATGAACCAGGTAAGTATCAGAAATCTTGCAATAGAAGGTAAAGCTTCCACCTGGTCAATTCCCTGACCCAATAGGATTTTCACCAACGCCGGGAGACTTTGAACAAATGTCCAAAATTTATTCTTGGACAAACACAGAGCAACTGTTACCATTGAAATTCCCAAAGCTATCCAAACGTTTTTGGTAAAGGGTTCTAAAAACACGGTCATATCTTGCTTGACATTATACACACCCCACGTGGTAAAAAATTTAAACTGTTCCGAGTGCCCAATTTTATACTGTTTATAGATTGTTTGCCGGTAGTTCAAGTAACCCTTCAATTCTTCCACATTTGGCATATATTTGCTATCAATAATGTCACCAGCCTGTTGGCAGCTGCTATTCCTGAAGCCAAACAAGTAGTTTTGTGTCGCATGGTTCATTGCAGTTTTAGTATTACTTGTGAACACATAACTCAATATGGAATGTTGTCGGGAAATTTTATTTCCGCCACCTGCTGATGTCACTGCAAAGTTTTTAAAACGCCAGCACACATTTTGACCATCATTAATCGTTTTCAAATACAAAAGCGTCAGGCGTTGCAGGCATGAATTCAATGTGTCACATTTTATTCGAAATCTGGTATCAGATGTATTCAATAAATGACCAGAATCATCCAAACAGTACCAACAGACAAAGCGAGTACTACTATTATAATTCGTATCAGAATATGGTGTGTGAGTAAACGACAATGCAATAATAAAAACTGGTGTGAAGTCGCCCTGACCGGATTTTAATCGAACAATTGAAGTCACCAAATACTTATCATCGCGTAATGACGGTTGAGACAGAATTAGTGTGAAATTCCTTTTAGTACTAAATTTTAAGCAGAAATCAAATAAACGTTTGTGATTTTTAAGCTTTTGTTCACATGTAGCATATAGGTAGGGGAACATGTCTCCACCAAACACAACTGGTACGTCATCAGGAATTACGGTATAAATGGTTACGCCACAGGTTACAAACCTAATGCGAATATGATTTATGTCTCTGATCCTATCCCGTTGACTTTCGAATGATGGATTAATTCTAACTGTAGGGTTTTGCTGTGCAAGAAACGCGTATTTGGACTGAAAGTCGATCAAATCTATATGACAATTTTCCAGTTGAGCGCTCAGTTCGCTTATATTTATAGTTTCGTGTTGATCAGTTAAGAAAGAGTTGAAAACTGCGGCAGCAACAAATATATAAATGAATTGTTGGAAATTTTTCATACTGTAATGGCGAAGCAATTTGACATTTTAAAATCGGTAAAAATTACTGATTGTGTTTATACTGAATACGCCAGTTTTTTACGCAACGTTTTTTAACTCGGCTACATTGTAAAAATGCATAACTTATCCAGAATCCCTCAAGAGTAATTTGCTAAAAACGTTTTGGACAATTTGGTCCGCTTTCTTAATACATTAAATCAACTGGGATTAAGGCTAAAGGTTTGAATGACATTTGAATAAGACAACAAAAAGCGGGTTTTCAAAGTGTGTAAATTAATTTCCGAGAAACAATCCACGAAGTATGTCCATATTTGTTTATGCACGTAGGTACATATATTTGCGTACTTATCTCGGAAAATTTCCATTTTACTGATTGCCTAATAAAATAATACTAATAACAACTGTTATTGTTATTTTAAATTGACAAATTTTTTGGCTTCTTTGTATTGAAGAGATTGCATCATTTTTGTGATCGTTTTTGCGCAAAAAAAATGTAAATACATGCAAATCAGGATAGGAACCACCACGCCTAGTACTCAACTGCGTATCCCTTCATTGTACTTGTTAGTTAAGGAGCCAACCAGCACCTCCAAAATAAAGCTGCAAATTGGAATTACAGATGTCATGGCGATTAAATAAAAGATGAGATAAATATTTGTCGACTGCAAGGATAAAGGTTTGTATGATAGTTTTAGTGAATGGAATGATTGCTTCCGGAGATTCTTGTCGAATTTCCAATCATACAAATCCTGCAGAAACCAAAAGAGCCCAGAGGATATGAAGGAATTTAATCGCCAGGGCACAAATGTTTCATGCGCATTAGGCAAGTTAAATGGCAAACTGTATCCAACCTGCTCCGTTAAAAATTTGTCATCACTTAACCAGTTGTCTGCAAACACATTCGGCCCGACCTCCAATTCTAACAGAGATCTTGTAGCTAAATAGTTGCTTTTGCTGCAAACAACTGCATGTTTTAAATGATTTTTCATCATAATTTGTAACTCGTCTGGGCAAGTCAATTTTATTACTGTCCCCCATCCGGATATTGTCTCATGTTTATTCATCGTGTAGTACATAAATGGATTGCGAATATGCCAACAAAATTTGTCGTGTTCATCCAGAACCGCTTGGCTGTATTTGAAAAACGCTGATAATCGCACAATGATACAATCATTATCCATTATAGTGGATCTATGGCTTGAGTATAATCCCCGTAGTTGATCACTAGAACAGTTTTCACCTGTAATTAAAAGTAGGATTGTAAAATTTGCTAGTTGCTCTAAGACGGTTAAATTCGTTTTAGCAATTGTTGACATGGAAAAATCCGACTTCAAATAGGCTTGGTAGTTGATAATTAGAAAATATGATATCGCGGACCAAGTTAAAAGGAGGAATTTTTTAGAAGTTACATTGTTTAACTTGTCTATTCCTTGGCTTAAGACGACTTTTAAAATTGTCACTAAATTTTGAACAACCATTTGAAACTCTTTAAACGACAGAATTAGCAATAATGTTAGGCCTGAAAGCACAAACACAAACCACACCTCCTTCCTAAACGGGTCTAAGAGCACTGTCAAGTCTTGCTTAACATTGTGAACACCCCACGTGGTGAAAAATTTGAATTGCTCAGTGTGGCCAGTTATGTATTCCTTATACATAGTTTTGCGATAGTTGGAGTAACCGCGCAATATTTCGACGTTGGGCACGTAATTGCTGGCAATCGCTTCCGCAGTAGCGTCTACGCAGCTTCGGTTCCTCAAACCAAAAACGTAATTCTGTGTTTCGTAATACAGAGCAGTTTGGGTCACATTTGTAAACACGTATTTTAACAGTGTATCTTGGTTTTGGAAGAGTGTAATTTGGTCCCTTTTTAACGAAGCATCAAAACTATTAAAACGCCAACATACATTTCTACCCTTATTTATCGTTTTGAAATACATGAGCATTAGTTGTTGAAAGCAAGAATTTAGTGTGGCACAATTTAAATTTAGTGCGGGATCAAAGGTATTTAATACATTACCAGAATTGTCCAAACAATACCAACAAACAAACTGAGCCCTTATATTGGAATACGTTTCAGCAGATAAAGCGTTAGTAAATGATAAGGAAAGAATAAAAACAGGTGCAAAGTCACCTTGATCAGATTTTATGCGAGCAGCCGAAGTCCATAAATAATTATCTTCAAATGATGATGCTGGGGATACAATTAGCGTTGCATTCTTTTTTGTAGCAAATTTCAAGCAAAACAAAAATGAAATCTCAAAATGTTTTGGTTTATTTTCGCACGATGCTAATAAGTTTGGAAATATTTCTCTACCAAACAGAAATGGGGAGTCATTTGGAATAACGGAAAAGATTGTTATGCCGCAGGTAACAAATCTTGTGCGAATATGATTTATTTCCCTGATCCATTCCCGTTTGCTTTCAAAAGATGGATTTCTTCTAGCTGTTGGGGTTTGCTGTAAAATAAACGCGTACTCAATCTGAAAGTCTAGTAAATCTACGTGACAATTCTCCAGTGGAGCGCTCAGATCGCTTATATCGACAATTTTTAGCCCAGCAGTTAACGAGGTGAAGCTAATTAAGCTAAGAAGAAAGGAGTAAACTGATCGATGCAAATATACCATAACGTTTTCTTCAATTTTGGATTTGCCTGGAAATACACGTTTTATTTACTACGGTGTATTTTGGGACATTGTATTTAGTACCCTTTGTATTCCAGAGCTGTATGAAGTATAAATCGATCGATTCTAAGTTAGCAATATAAATTAGCTTTAGAGAGCCATTGAGCATGTAAAACATTTATATAATTTTCTTAAAATAATCTTTTTCTCCAGAGTCAAGAGTTTTTGTAAATTGACTTTAATGACGTTGCTATAGGGTTTCCGTGAAAAATCAGCAATATTTTCAAATTGGATGAACTAATATCTTAGGGACCACACTTGAATTCTCGTATGAATTGATGATATGAACCTAATATTACATTTTCAAATTATGTCCATATTTGCGTTTGTACACTCATATTGACAAAAATTTACTTTTCCCGACCTATAGTAAAATAAGAAGTTATTGTAAATATAAATTTGTTTAACTCAATCAATTTTATTTCTGTCGGGATTATTAGCGTTATCTCATAGCGAGATTTCAGTGTACTTCTTCGCTACGGAGCTAACCAACACTTCTAAAATAAAGCTGCATATTGGAATTACGGATGTTATTGCGAATAAACGAAATATGAGATAAATATTTGTCTTGTGCAAAGATAGGGGTTTGTATGATAATTGTGGTGCTAGAAATCCTTGCTTCCGACGATTCTTGTCAAATTTCCAATCATACAAATCCTGCAGAAACCAAAAGAGCCCAGATGATATGAAGGAATTTAACCGCCAGGGAACAAATTTTGCATGATTTGCAGGCAAGTTGAGTGGCAAACTATATCCCACCTGCACAGTTAGAAACCTGTCATCACTTAACCAATTGTCTGCAAACACATTCGGACCGACCTCCAATTCTAACAGAGATCTTGTAGCTACATAATTACTTTTGCTGCAAACAATTGCATATTTTAAAGTATTTTTCACCATTATTTGTAAATCTTTAGGACAAGCCAATTTAATTATTTCCCCCCATCTCGATATCGGCCCATGCTTGGTCACCGCGTAATACTTATCTGGATCACGAATAAGCCAACAAAATTTTTCGTGCTCCTTCACCTCGTGGCTGTACGTGAAAAAATTTGATGTTCGCACAATGTTGCAATCGTTATTGGAAATGATTGAACGATAGCTATAATATGATTCTCTTAGTTGATGAATAGAACAGTTTTCAGCTTTAATTAAAAGTAAAATGGTAAAATTCGCTATTTCTTCCAAAACTGTTAAGTTAGTTTTAGCGATAGTTGACATTGTAAAGTCCGACTTCAAATAGGCTTGATAGTTGATTATTAGGAAAAAGGATATGATTAACCACGTAAGAAGTAGGAATTTATTAGAAATTACAAAGTTTACCATATCGATTCCTTGACCTAAGAAGATTTTCACAGTTGTTAATGCATTTTGAACAAACGTTTTAGGCTGTTTGAAAGACGAAAGCAGCACTAATATAATTGCTGAAATCACAAACATCAGCCATACATTTTTCGTAAACGGCTCCAAGAACACTGTCAACTCTTGCTTTACGTTGTACACACCCCACGTGGTAAAAAATTTAAATTGCTCAGTGCGCCCAGTTATAAACTCTTTGTATGCTGGTTTTCGGTAGTTAGAATAACCTTGCAATAATTCGACGTATGGCATATAATTACTAATAATCATATCCGCAGTCCCCTCCAAACTTCCGTTTCTTATACCAAATACGTACCCCTCTGCTTCATAATACAAAGCAGTTTTGGTCATATTTGTAACCAAATATTTTAGTATTGAGTTGTAATTTTGTGAAATCGCAATTCGGTTTGTTTTTAATGAATCATCGAAACTAAACCGCCAGCATACATTTTGTCCCTCGTTTATCATTTTGAAATACAACAGCGTAAGACTTTGAAAGCATGAACTCAAAGAGTCACAAATCATATGAAATGCGGGGTTAGAGGTACTCAGTAAATTACCAGAATCATCCAAGCAATACCAACAGATAAATCGAGCGGTAATATTGCAATTTGTATCAGCGCATGGATTGTTCGTAAATGGAAGGGAAAGACTGAAGACGGGTGCAAAGTCCCCTTGATCGGATTTTAATCGAGCAACGGAAGCCCATAAGTGCTTATCTGCGGATGAGGACGGAGGGGATAGAATTAGCGTGGAACTCTTTTTTATACTGAATTTTACGCAGAAAATAAATGAAATTTCAGAATGTTTTACTTTCTGCTCACATGTAGCATCCGAGTATGGAAAGGTTTCGCTACCAAACAGAAATGGTACGCCATCCGGAATGACGGAGTAGATTGCAATGGCGCATGTAACAAACCTTGTACGAATGTGATTTATTTCTCGAATCCTTACGCGCTTACTTTCAAACAATGGACTAATTCTAACCGTTGGATGTTGCTCAACCCGGAACGCGTATTTAGGTTGAAAATCTATAAAATCTATGTGACAATTTTGAAGTTGAGAGCCTAGCTCACTTATGTTTACAGTTTCCGTTTCAAACGAAGTCTTGGTAATTACGGCAAGAACAAATTCATGCAGTGATTGACCAATAAGATCAATCATTTTTAACGACGATACAATTTGAACGACTACAACTTATTACCTTTCAAATATATTCTTAGGAATTGGTTGACCGTAACATTGTTATTTTAAACTACACGACACATTTTTAAGACTAAATATTCATGGGGTTTGGATGCGTCAACAAAAAAGGGTTTTTAATTTAATTAATTTCTGAGAGACTACATTCGAGAAATCTAATGATGGTATAATCTAATTTGATTTTCATATTCTGTATATGTATTTCCTACTTATAATGTTATATCGGCATACTTGAAATAGACACCATTTTCCCATTTTACTCCTAATATAATAATATAAGGATTATTGTAAAACTTATTTCACGTACGTCTTTCCAACCGCATTAGGAATCATACAATTAATGTAACAGCCATTGAAGTGTTGGACCATTATAGCAATGTGGTATTAGGGACATAATTGCAATAATAGTTTTTTAGTACTTTAATTATTTATAATTATTATTATAATTATTACGCTTTTGCATTTATTTCCCTCATACTTTTGGCAAAATTGCCGCATAAACTACACAGTATGTACATCTACACGTACTCCGCAATACTTGAATGAGACTAACATTCACGAAAATAATTAATAATTACAACTAATCGGACTGAAAATAGTATGCATTAACATAAAATGGCAGTATAGTAGGCATAGTATTAATTATTCATCGTAGTTGTAGTTATTATAAATATGTACAATGAGTGTTCTTATTGATTAGATATTATATTAATACACAGCGTTCCAGATGCTTTTTTGCGATAATTCTAAATATATCCTGCCCACCTCATTCCACATGCATAATCACCCAATATATAATATGTTCTATTTTGTAATAATATTTTAACTGGATATCGATTTCATCCGTAGCTTAAAGCCGTCGTCTTTTGTCACCAGGACATTTTCATAATGCGCACTCCTTGTGTAGGTTGAGAGGTAAATGTTATATAAGAGAGGTGAACTTAAATAGATAATTAAACATATAATCGGCAAAGGATGTTATACAATCACAATTCTGTGTTATTCAAGGAAAAGAAATTGATTAGCATCCTTTGCCGACGATATAAAATTAAGGACACTGCAACAACGTAGTTTTGACTTATTGGAACACTCAAAGGGGTGTGAACATAACTTTTCATTTGGACATTTGCTCTTGAACAAGTAATCTTAATTGAAAATACATCCATATTTAAATACTCCCTCGAAGGACGACAACTTTCCTAATATTTGAAATTACATACAAAATAGCACAATTGTGCCCACTTTAGGTTCAAGAAGGACAAAGAGGCGGGAATTAGCCAGAGTTATGGACTAAACAGCATGAATAATTTTGTACAAAAGAGAACGTGCACTGTAAACAAGACTGCCGCACTATTGGACAGTGTAAGTGTGCGGGCGAAGACATTTGCAGGTGCCCGTGAGTTGTGTATTTTTAATTAAAAAAATTCAAATGACTTCCTCTTTTAAACAAAAGTTATAAAAGGTTCCTACAACTTACTCTCTACAAATTCCTCATGTTTTTCCTACAGTCACAGCTTGTGGCCAAACTTAGTTTGGACAGATTTGAACTATTGCTATTAATATCAGCAACAATGCTTAATCAAAATCATAGTTTTTCAATTGTTTTACAAATAATTCTCAACACACTTTTAGGTTCCTTTAGTACTATAAATACTCAGAATATAAAATATTCCAAGATTACAAATGAGAATACAATCGATCAATTTCTTTCGAAATTATTAAGTTCTCCAAATTTCATTGACTGCACTGTCTTATTTGTGCCCCAAGCTCTAAACAGAAATTTAAATACTCAAAATTATTTCATGACAGCTCAATTATTCGAATCCAGTTTATCTTCGGCAAATATTCTAATTGCCACTGAGGAATTTTCCGGTCCAAAATTCATACGGCGGCACGTTCGAATCAAAAAATATTCTTCATTTTGCACAGTTGCAGTGGCTGAAATATTCTTTTCTGGAAGTACCAAAGTTATTAGTTCTAACAACAACCAGAATCTTCGAATACAACAGCACCTAGAAAAAATCAACAACATCTTAACAACTCCAATTTACACTTCACCAACAATGCCAAATCTGGATTATTATATTTTTTCTACACAAGAATCACTGATGGAACAAGTGCTTTTGAGTGAGCAAATTAGTTTTAAGTTCAGATTTAAACTAGCGATTGCGTTCTCAGTCGCTTTGACCTCGTCTGAATCAGGAAGGTTGAAATCAAATGACCTTGTGATCAATGACCTTGTGATCAAAACTCTGTGCTACTTTTGCTTACGAGGTCAATCGACAGTTTTGGATTTAAAGGTTCACAATATTTTTGAAGAAAATTTAGATCAAAATATTGACGAAAAAAAGATTTTTCCTGATCTACAACGGAATTTCAACGGGAAAACTCTAAAAGCCAGCATATTTACAAAACCTTCTTCAACAATTCATTTAAGAAAATTCAACGGGACTTACACTCCCTTGAAAACAGGCGGAGTGGGTCTTCGAACATTCATCACTTTATCCGAAACATTGAATTTCACCTACGAATTCATCCCACAAACTGCGATGGGGATGAGGAGTCCGAACGGAAGTTGGAACGGGATAATCGGGGATGTTCTCCATGGCCGCTCCAGTTTCGGACTGACCAATGCAATCGTGCTGAGTCGTCTTTTAGTCGTGGATTTTGTAAATCCCTTTACATACTTGAGACTCGGATTCGTCCACGGACCGACGGATGTGATTTATAGTTGGATGAATATCTTCCTCCCTTTTCGACTCCATCTCTGGATCTGGATCGTCTGTAGTACCCTCGGGATAATTATCGCACTAATTATTTTAATATCCGAAACGAAGAAATTACATCTGGAGCGGAATCATGATTTGTGGAATAAATCCGAAATAATATCCTTCATCTCGGCCAGTTTTGTATTACAAATCATTAAATCCCCGAGAGGCTTACCCATTCGATGCTTCGCCGTCTGTTGGTACATCTTTATTATAGTGATCACGACGCTGTATTTATCAAAATTATTCGAACTCTATGTCAATCCCCCGATGGAACTCCCTCCGGGAGATTTCCACGAACTCGCGGACTCGCCGTATAACATCAGCATGACTTATTTCGGTGGGGCCATCGTGGATTTTTTCCAAAATTCCGCCAAAGGGTCCAGTCACCATCGGATTTCGGGTCGAATGACCAGACAAAGTGTTTTGGGTTGTCATCAGGATGCGCAGCAGCGGCCCAAAACTGCCTGCATTGCGTTTGACCTCGTCGCTGAAACAACAATAAAGGTCAAGTTAGGGGATAAATATGGACGATCTACATTAACTTTAAAACCCACGGATGACCTCACTTTCCCCTTTGCATTTTCCATCCCGAAGCGCTGGATTTTCAAAGAGCGAGTTAATCAAATTGTTAATCCTTTGTTCGAAGGAGGATTTAGTTTAAATTGGATCAGAACGACGTTGCAGGATTTGCGGGAGGAGCGATTTAGGAAAGAAAAAATTGCTCAAAATAATAATAATATTAATAATAATAATAATAATAATACTCAAAGTCTTGGAAATAGTTATGATGTTAGTAATAATCCAGCATCTTTAAATATGGATCATTTAAGAGGAGCATTTTCAATTTTGCTGGCCGGACTGCTTTGGTCACTGATTATATTTTTCGTAGAATGTTTCAAATATTGCGCGCGGATTATTAATAGTAAGAACAAAATTATTCATGTGGGTAAATATCGTGGAAGTCAGCAACAACAACAACGGGAGATTGTGAAAAATCCATTTATTTCAGAATCGGAATATTTAACATTTGGAAATGAAAATCAGTTACATCAGCGCATTTAAGGTAATGTTATTTACTAATTTATTTTTATTTCATTTAAAAATGTATTTTATGTAATATTATGTATATAACTTGTTAATTAATTAATTAATTAAATGTATAAAAATAAATAAATAAATTTTATTATTTAATTAATTTATTTATTTATTTATTTTTAATTATTTATTATTGATCTCTATGCAAAGCATATGTACGTACATATCGAATATCGATCAAAGTTGAAGAGTTTCTGGGGAACGAGCCATTTTAATCCAGCTTGTACACATTGGACATTTACAATCAATAAATATTGCTATATGATCATTTATAGCTGATACATATTAATAAATTATTTCATACACAGCAAATAAATACTCTTCAGAGTTCATAGTTTAATCCTCTACTACTAATTTATTAATATACTTATTAATCTGATTGTAAGTGCTTTATTTCAATAATCCAATTATTAATTCATATCGCATTTTATTAAGTGATTAGCGTTAAATGCTCAAGTTTATTTTGGTAATTGGATTTATCCTGTATCATCCCAAGTAAGTACTCCCCGAGTTAATAGGAACAAATGTGTACTTCATTATGAGATTGATAATATGTATACATACAATATTCAAGTGGGAAACTTTGTTAGAATATCTGAAAATTCTTGATTCGCCCGAAATTCCCAATAGTAAAATGGCAGTTCGAAGTTCAAGCGGTGTGTAAAATTAGATGTTTAAATTATAATAATATAGGTGTTATGTTATTATAATATACGTCTTTTATAATAATTGTAAGTGCATCATTGTCAATCAATAATGATTGATTCTTTAATCCGTGAGATTAAATCTATTGGAGCTATTAAAGGATATGCGATAATCATCATGAAAGTAATAATTGATAATCCATTGGGATAAATCCGCCGACGATTAATATAAATAATGAACTCGATTCCAAGGATTTATCATTTCCGATTTGCCTTGGTCGTTATAGCTGAACTAGGTAATAGTTTAATTATATTCCTGAAACAAATTAAATCAATTTGCAAAATGAAGCTGATCATTTTGCTAGCTTTGTGTTCAGCTGCTTTGGCAGTCGCTCCGAGCGCTCCTGTGACTTTTCCGAGTACCAAGAATTTGGGAAAGTTTAGTGGTAAGTATTTATTAACAAAATTAAAAATATTTATGGGGAAATTTCATTTTAAAATATTTATCAAAAATTTTCAGAGTATTTATCAGGAATTTTTAGAATATTTATACGAAATTTTCAAAATATTTATCAGAAATTTTCAAAATATTTATACGAAATTTTCAAAATATTTATCAGAAATTTTCAAAATATTTATCAGAAATTTTCAGAATATTTATCAGGAATTTTCAGAATATTTATCAGAAATTTTCAAAATATTTATCAGAAATTTTCAAAATATTTGTAAAGAAATTTCATTTAAAATATTTGTAAAGGAATTTCATTTAAAAATATTTATTAGTAAATATCAAAATATTTATCAGAAAATGGGGAATATGGGAATCAAATATTGCCCTTCAAAATTTAAAACGTTTTCTAATCAAAACAATTTTATTTGAATAAAGTTTCCTAAATGTAATTTTTACAAAATTGACAGAACTCATCCTGAAATACGGCCATTTGCTAAACAAGGAAACCTTTACACGATTAATGTCAACAAAATCCTCGACTAGAACTCCTGGCGTTCGTGAAGTTTTGGACTTTTTGCTCCAGGAAGTGTACTGGAGGTTGTGGGATGATATCGACCGGATTTCCATCGAGCTCGTTGACCTCATCCGTCAGCATGATCTAAACGACCTCCTTCAAGCTGAATTGCCCGGGATCGTCCAAAAGGCGGGAGAGCAGGCGTATTATGATACCGCGGGCTACATCGGGTTCTGGAAATGGTACTCGGAAGTTTACTTTGGCATTCCATACCCCAAGGAGAGCATCGTCGAGAATTTCATTACTATGGGCCTCACTTACTCCGCCGTGGACGTTCCGCTGTACACTTATTATGGGACTTTGCTCCTCCTTCAAGAGCAGCGCCCGGAAGCTGCCGCCAGATTTGAAACTATTATGACCACAGTGGCGGAAAACTCATACAATAATGTCGTTGCATTCTTGGAGCTTCTGGACAGAGCTATAAATTGCGAGCAATATGGACGGGATTGTGATGATCAGAAAGTTAATCCCAGAATTATTGCTTCATCGAAGTAATTTGATAAATTCCATGACTAAAATTGTTTCCATTGGAATAAATTGGGTTTTTTATTTTCAATATTTGAATAAAAAATGAGTATTTAACATTTTAATTAAAAAATTTTGAAATTAAATTCACAAAACTTATAAATTGTGCTGTCCGCTTTTGTAAATCATACGGCATAGCGGTAAATTCCAAGGATTTCAAATACAAAAATATACACCCTGATTTATTTCACACATAAAAACAATGCCGTCAAAATATTGTTATTATTTTGCATATTACAAATTTAAATTGACGATTAAACCTCAAATAAAAAATATTTAAGCATATGTAATTTCCATTTGTACCGCAACTGTCAAGTGGATTGGTCGTCAATGTTAAAAACTGCAGAGTGGTAATCTTTATTGTATTATTTGTCTCTATAATAAATTTGCTCCACATGCTTCCTCTTTAAATTATTTATCTCTATATTGACATTATATTCTTATCAATTTAGATAGCATCTAAATAATCGTAATCTAAAGTGAAAAAATGCAAATGCACAGCAGGTAAATCTAACAAATCAATGACGCGGTTAAACGCTTTTGTGTAGTTTCATTGATCTCATCTCATAACTAATGCAATTTCTCAATTGGACAGATAGAAACTCGACATTCATTTCCTTGTACGACAGCAAAAATATTAAATTACTGGGAAAATCAAAACAAAACGTCCGGACTAGATTTAAATTTGCTAAATTGCTAACTATGGCGTGAATGACATTCACTGAATGGAATAGGGAAGCAATAATAATTCCTACGGAAAAAAGGAAACTGCAAAATACTTCCTTAAATATATACGTATGTATGTACATTATACAGCCAAAGTATGAACAATAATTTTGTTAAACGTAAACATTAAAATGACGATAACAAATTATCAACACCAAATTTTAAGCTGAGTAAAATTTTTGATTTGATTTAATAAAAGAGTAGTTCGGGTATCTAAATCGTCAGTCCGTTATTAGAACATCTGTATAGTTAACATGGCGTTGCTGAATTTAGCATTATTTCTTGGGCTTCAACTTATTGTTGCAGTTATGGCTGGAATGGTTCGTTACGATGGGTAATTGTAAAATTTGTAAATAAACATTTTAACCTTTTTAAGTTATAATTAATCTGTTATTGTTTAGCTATAAAAGTTTTTTTTTAAATTTACAGACATCAAGTCTTAAGAGCGTACCCTTCCAATTTAGAGCAAGCCAAAACTCTTTTGAGCATGCGCGAAAAATATGACTTTTGGTCTGAACCCAGTCTCGGTGGCACCACTGATATCAGAATTAGTGCCGAAGAGAAGGATTTTTTGACGGATTTATTCAGGCAAGCCGGAATCCAGTATGAAGTTTTGATTTCGGATCTTCAGGAAAGGATTCGCAAGGACCGGGACGGTTTGAAAGTTACGGAAACTATGGATTGGGAAACTTATCACGGTTTTGAAACGGTAGTGTTCTTTACATTTATTACTCATTTATTATTATTTATTTATTATTATTTATTTATTATTATTTATTTATTATTATTTATTTATTATTATTTAT